>JANTCA010027281.1:7932-22275 GCA_024741275.1 Chironex yamaguchii | reverse complement strand
CTTCACTTGAAGACTGAATGAAATCAGCTATTATTTTGAGAACTGAATCATGACGCCAGTTGTATCTACCCTCACTCGGATGTACGGAACAACAACAACAATAATAATAATAATAATAATAATAATACAATATTTAAACAGGTTTGCTAGGTCAGCTTATGATAGCTGCTATAAATCAAGGAACTGTCTAAAGTAAGCAGTAAAAACTATTATTCACAGTATATGTAGTTTTTAAACCTAAAATTAAGGTCATTACATTTGTTCTTAAATTGAGCTTTTATTTTTCAGTTCAGGTGGCAATTTGTTAAACATTTTACAACCTCGATAGCTAAACATTTTTGGGCGGTTTCTGTTCATATGTATGGGAACACGAGGTTTGATTTGTTTCCTCGAGTGTCCTTTTGGTGGTCTAATCTTTTAAAATGTTTCTCAAATATCCTTGGTCTAAGTCCGTGTAAACACTTGAATACTTCAATAGCACATTGTTTGTTTCTTGTATGATTAATGAATGAAAGGCTAACTTTGCCAAAATGTCCGCTTATGGCTCTCTTTACTCGATTTTGAAGCTTTGTTTTGTGTGAATCTGAAATTCCAATGCTTATGTTACTGCAATATAGGAATATAGGCAAAATCACTACTGGCAGGGTTGATATTCAAGCACACTCTTGAGGATGCTTTTATATACATCTTTTCAAATTGGCTCAATAGATTTAGGTTTCTATCAAGTATTATCCCAAGGTATTCATATTTATCCGATTAAAATTTTTCTGAACGGTCATCTTAATCTTGATTGGATCTGGTTTTTTGCCGATTTCAGATGGCTTCCCAAGAACACAAATTCTATCTTTGACTTTTTAAGGTTTACCATGAGGTTATTTTCAACAAAAAAGTTCCCAAGCTTTTTGAGATAATCATTCAGCTCTTTGGCAATTTCTTTGCTGTCCTTGTCCGATGTGAATATGACAGTGTCATCTGCATATAAGATTATATTAGTCTTTGTCAACTGCAGGTCAATGACAATAAGCTAAATAATAGTGGGCCTAAAGTTGATCCCTGTAGAAACTCAAGCGTAACAGATTCCCCTTCAGACTTGCAGTCAAATACGACAATGTATTTTCGGTTGAGCAGATAGCTTTCAAAACAAATTAATTCTCTATTTCGATTATTCCATAGGACAGTAACTGTTCAGAGTAGTCATATCAAACGCTTTTCCCAACTCTATTTACACAGCTCCAGTCAAAAGTCCTTTACCCATCCCCATTCTTATTTGATCGGTAAAGTAAGTAACAGGATCTTCAGTTGACGAAACTCGCTTAAACCAAACTGATTCTTTGAAAAAGGATGGCTTTTGCATAGATACTCATATACTTGTCTGTACACAACACGCTCTACAACCTTTGAAAGCACAAAGAGTACTGAGATCGGCCGGTAGTTGTCCATTGTAGATCTATCTTCCGATTTGTAGAAGGGCAGAGTAACAAAAAGACCAGTTTAGCAGAAGCCACGTTGGTTCACATAGTACCCTAGCACCATCAATGACGAGCAAGGCGGGAATCTCGTCATAACCAGAGGTCTTTTTCCTCTTTAGTGACTTCCGAATTTCATAGTTATCTCTTGCAGATGTTTCCTTAAACTTAAATTGGCACTTTTTAGGGTTATCTTGTCCTTTCTAGCCCGGAGTTTCGTGATTTTTCAAGACTGGATTTGAAATTGGGGGTAAAGTAGCTTGTCTTCCTTTTCCAACTTCTTTTTATTTCTGGATGGCTTCTTCTTTTCAAATAATCACAATTGATATACCCGAAAACAATAGTTTCTTTAGTTGTATTCACAACGGTAGAAATCATATAATTAAATTTCTCTTCAAAACCATTGTCGAGATACTTCGAAGCGTCTCATGGCCGGTAAACAAAACAAACAAGGATGCAGCATGAGTTCGTTCGAAAAATTTCAATCCACAAGCTTTAACCGCCTTATATTTCTCCCACAGTCTGTGAATATAACTAATGTCATCCCTTACATAACACCCTTCTCCACCACCTGCTCCATCCTTACGGTCGCCTCTTTCAAATTTGTATTCATCCATGTTTACCTTTTTTACTCTTTGTGTAAATGTCTCACAAAACCCGAAAATACCGATTTTACTATGAACCCTTTTAGTAATAGTCTTTATTAATCCATTTACATTACAAGTCCATTCGTATTTTGGTGGAAAAAAATATTTATCCTCTTTGCGCTTAAAAACGCATTCAACTCTTCAAATAATTGATCTGTGTTTTCAGAATCCTGATCATGTTGCGACACACTACGCGAACAAATCTGGCGGTACAGTCTTTCGATGCCATCCTTGTCAATAAGGCAGCGAATATGGCTTTTCCAGAAAAAGCAAAGAAATATAACTTTCTTGCACATATTACACCTAGGACATGAGCCTGGGTACAGCTCTATATCCCCAGCTAATAACAAGAGAATCGTAAAAGCTGAGTACAAACGTTGTCCTAAGAATATTCCTGTTTCCTGCTGGAAGACCCATCACAATGGAAGTGTTCTGACATCATCTGCCATGATGCTTTGATGTACATTTTGTTGTATTTCGTTCGTTTTAAACTTGAAACTTGCTACTCGTGTAATCCCAAAAGGTATAGAGCAAAAAGATATACTTAGAAGCCACAACATCCACAGATGAAATTATTGCTTGACCAACACAAAAACAGAATGATAAGAACGAAGATAAAAGAAAGACGATTAAGTAAAGTTGGGCATGAATTTCTACCTCGACCACCATTTGGGCACAAGATATCTGTAATTTGCTTAAAGGGGAGTTGAATCCCTTGTTTACACAAAAATTTTAAAGGGTAAGAAACAATACATTTTTGTAACTTAGTGTTGTTAATGCATTGAGTGTCCCAAATTAAGATTCTTTCTCTTCTTTCATTATTTTCAATATCCATATTGGATTTTATGATTTGGTCTGTCGAGATTTTCCAAAAAAGGTATATAAACATACAGAGGGGCCCAGTAAGTGATGTTGCAAGGGTTAACCGCGTTAATTATTTTGAGTTAAAATGGAGCCTGTGAACACCCAGTCTTCCTGGCAATACAAAATTATGGTTTTTAATAGCTTGTCTTACAAACTGCTTGCTGCATATTTGTCAGCTTACAGAATCCACAATCTCTTAGATCAATAGACGTTCACTTCAGTAGAAACAAAGTACCCATTGCAGCGTTACAGAAAGAATTTCACAGTGCTGTCATCAGAAAGGAGATCGTAGAGAGGAATCAGTTTACCTTTGGTCTTTCAGGTGGCACCGGATTCCCATCACTATCATATTCCATGTCTTCTTCATCATCTGGGTATGCGGTCATTGGAGCATCCTTTACAGCATTAAAGTATGTTTCCTGGTCGTCTTCATCCTCAATATCAGCTCTCTTTGCTCTAATAAATAACATTAGATGCTATCAAATTCGGGCAAATATAAAAAAGAGGCAAAAGGACAAATAACATATGCCTTCAAGTTTTAGCACTGTAGCCCTATTCGTCAAATGATTGTGAAATGGCAAGTGTAAGCCCTACTGTAACTTTCAGTTGGTCGAAACTACTGTCTATAACTAACGAAGTCAAACTATCAAAATGGCCTTAAATAAACACTTTCACCTACTCAAGGGTGTACGATGCTTGGTACAGTCTTTATTAATTTCCCATTGCTCACGAGTGTCAAGTCAAGCAATTCATCTTAGGTGATTGATCGTTTATGGCTTTTTGTCCAAATTTCTTTGATTTTACTGAGAAGTAGGTGGTCAGTAATTCCGTAAAGTATGTTTAAGAATGCTCTGATCCACACTTGTTCTCAGAATTGCCAGCTTCAATTGTTCTTTCTGACTACTATCAATATCATTTTCCAGTTTCTAACTGTTGGACAAGATCTAACACACGCTCCTTAAAAGATAAGTTAAACTTAAGCTCTTTACATGTGGTTCAGCAAATGCTGGTAGGAAAAAATTCCATGGCAGAGCCCAGGTAAGTCTATCGTGGTGTGAAAATATTTATAACTATTAACCTACTTACCGTTTGTCGTGCCTTAGCGTTTTTGTAATATATTTTATACCAGGTCTAGTCATATATCACATCATATCATATATTATATTTCGTATCATTTCATACCATGTCATATCATATATCATATTACATCACTTCATATATCAGATATCATATGCAACATCAGATTATATACTAAATCATATAATTTTACATCATAACATACCATATACCACATTAACACATATCATACATCATATAATGTTTGTAGGAGTACAACATTAGACTTTCTATCCTTAAAGCAATTCTAAAGACAATACAATAGTGGTGGTGCAACGGTGTCTAGTAAATTATGGGGTGTTCAAACCATGTTTCTGTAAGCATTTGGTAACCACAGCCATACCTATACACATCATATCACATCGCGCTTGCGACCGGTACACAGAATTCTCAACGTAGCAGAATTTTTGATACAGTCGATACGGTACAAATATATTAGGAGTAGACGACAGCAAACATTTCATCTCAAGACAATATACACCAACGATTGTTTGTGACATGACACACCTTTTGTGAAATACATTCACTGTATGAGACAATTAGAACTCCATTGCAAGAGAAATTACTGATGACACAAGTAATTGCTCGGGGCTTTGGTTGCAAATCCAGCACATAGGGTTTGTATTCCTTGAAACTGTATAGCAGGATCTGTACCCATTGTTCACCAGTTGCACCAATTAAGGGGCCTGCAAATGCTGTGCAACTTTCATCCATGCTGGGAATCAAGTTTGGGAAAATGCACTACTTAGTAAAAGGGTTCATGTAAAGAACAAACAAAGGAGACAGAGAAAAAATTAGAGTCTAAGTGAATAATTCCTTTGACTGCTAGAAAGGGAAACTGTTACTAACATACTTTTGAGTAATCATGTGATGTTCAATCCAAAATTCAATGTTCACAGTTGCATCCAAGATATAATGCATTCTAACATAATGCGTATATACTTCGGCAAAAATACGACAAAATAAATAAGAGAACGACTGTGCTAATATGAATACTATATAAATTCTTTCACTACTTTACCTCTGACCAGAGTCCTCTCTTTTGTCCCTTTCTTGTTTTTCAATCACTTCCTGCCAAAGAATGAGAAATGGGCAACAGTACTCGTATGATAAAGCAAACAAATACCTCGAATTTAAAAATGTTCAGTGGCTGAATTAACAGTCCACGGAACGCAATTTGTAGCCAAGCATATGGATGGCTTGATCAAAAAATCACCACAACGAATTAAATTACAGTTGACATAAAACTTTTCTAATTACCCTTACAAATGCTCGCAACAGTCACATAATGCCGGCACTCTATTTTCCCACTATACCGATACTTTACAAGGAAGTGCGCCCATTTTACACAGTGTCCCATGCAATGTTCATTCGTTACAGCGGCAAATTCTGTTAATGTCATTTTTTAAACAGGAAGATTTATTGTCAGTGTGTTAAACAGGAAATCCACTCGGAATACATGGAAACATTCATGAATTTTGTATATTTTTGTGGTAAAGTGTATGCTAAAAGTTCTACATTTGCGGTTGTGAATCATAGCAAGAGCTAGAAAGGGTAAACTTGACAGAACAATATTTCACTTGTAATCAGAAAACAATAAGTCACAACATAGTACGTCATTGTTATGTCTTTTGTAATTGTAGGCAATTGTACCAAAAACTATTTACTTCACTTACAAAAAGTTTTCCTTATTTGGAAATGGAAAAGTGTTATGATTCATTTTCTTGACAACAAACAATAAGTAGAACAGCAACATTTGGCCAAGAGTGAACAGTCAATCAAATATATATGTAAAAGTCTTGGTCTATCACAAAAATAAAGACTGGAAAGTAGTGGACAATTTAATAATGATGAGAAGAAAATGAAAAGAAAGACTCAATTTTCAAAAATGAGTTTCAAAATGACACGTTAATGTTGCTGAAATAAAAAATAATAAACATTTGTTGTAGCAGAAGATTGTCGAAGGTTGTATGTAGCTTATGGTTCTTATGGAAGTGTTCGTCAATGAGGTTGAGGAATTAGCATCCAATGTTGGAATTGATGTTTTAGCTAAAAGGAGGGTTGTACCAAAGTATGTTGTTACGTTTGTCTGTTTCTTCGTCTGTTGGTCGTGAGTGGCTCGTAGCGTAGTTTGTATTTGGACCCGCTTTTGTCTAGAGTTTTTTGGTATAAAGGTGCCGCTTGCTTGAAGGATGGGTCATCAGACGATAAGAATGAAGGTCGTTTGTTAATGCCGGCAGGGAGGTATTTGATTGTGGTATGTGGGAGGCTCCTTTCGTAGTATATGTATTGTAGTTTAGTGCCAGGTTTCACTGGATCGACCTCGGTCAGATTGTCTTGACACGATCTTTCCAGAGGATTGTGTCATTCATTGCTTCAGCAAGGCCTTCCTTGGGTATGTTGGTGTCTTCGACAAGTTGATCTATGAATGTTCGTGGAGAGGTTCCCAAAGAAGAACTTTTGAAATAACTTCTTCCTTTCTTCTCCAGCAGTGTCCACTGAACCTCGTCCTCTGCTCTTTGATAACGTCACATATTTTTGGAAGTCCTGCATACAGTTTGGAGTTTGTCACACGCTTCGTCCATGAAAAAATTTTATAACTCACAGCATCCTTGTGTAAGTTCCATTTAGTCTTGCCTCCAAAACCTTAGTTAGTGTCCATGTGTTTGCAACATATAACAATACCCTTAGAACAGTCGATTTGAAGGATATTTTTAGTGGCACTTTCATTTTTGATTTCCAAATAGTGTCCACGTTCCTTAATGCAGCCCAAACTTTTGTAATTCTCACTGACACACCTTCTCACATGATTTTACCCATGATCCAAAAAACACGCAGTCATCAACTTGTTTCAGTTCTTTCTCATCCAATGTTTTCAAGGTATTGTTGCTGTTTATGTTAAAAGTCAAATAATTTGTCATTTGTTGCTAGACGCATTACATAATCAAGTGAAATTATGAACAGGTAATGTATCTAATGTATCACCCTGCAAGACTCCAGCGAGAATTTCAAAAAAGGAGGTGTCTCCATCAGGGGATAGTACTTGAGCCATTGTGTTGGTATATAGCATATTTATAGCAAAGACTATTTCCTTTGGTAAGCCATATGCATACAGCACTTCCATTAGTTTTCCGCTTTGAATAGAATGAAAGGCTTTCTGCTATAGATTTTTGCCGTGACAAGGGAGAGGGTGACCCCACGGTAGTTGGATGTTACTCTTAGATCCCCTTTTTAGGTATTGGTTTTATACCTCCACAAAGCCAGATTTTTGGAACATATCCGTGATAGGTCTTGTTGCAAATTTCTAAAAGCACCTTCTTGAATGCAGCAGTTTTCCATACTTCTGCTGGGATGGCATCAATCCCAGTCGCTTTATAATTTTTAAGCGCTTTGATTGCTTTGACAAGATCTTTTTCAGTGAAGTCACTTGTTTCGATCGGGAGGGGGTCAAAGACTTTTTCAACTGGTTTACTCTCGATGTTAGGGGGTTGACCCAGTAGATTTTCAAAGTGAGTCTTCCATAACTGGATACGTTCTTCTGGGCTTTTTGCTCTGATTTGTCCTTTCTTGGAGTTTTTTCGTTTAGAGATTTCAATTACAGTGTCCCATGCTAGACAAGCTTTTTGATCTTGATGAGCATTTTCTATAAATGCTACTTTCTGTTGCACATATTTTTCTTGCTCCTCAAGGTAAGCCAAATCTAGTTCTTTTGCTATCAGAACATTTCTGTTGTTTTCCCCATTGGGATTCCGTGATTGTCTTCAAATGCTTTATTTAAGGATTTACGCTTTTCACAAATTATATCAGTTTCCCAAGCATTTTTCTTGTTTTGTAGTTTGTGTCGGTACATGGAGTTTAGCTGTACCTTCATGAGCCTTCATGCAGTGTTGGTACATAGTATCAGCACTTGTATCCTGTCCTTGATTTTGCAAAGTTTGAAAGCGATTTTTAACTTACATGGTGTAGGTTGTCTTAACGTTTCCGTCACTCAATAACATTCCCCAATCATAGCTGGTAGTTGATGTTTTGTTCTTTTTATTCGCACGTAGGCATAGTCGAACTTTAACTGAACAAGGTCTATGATCTGAAGTCAAACTGTGGTAGGTATTATATGATTCACAGTTAAGTGCACTGTTTTGCCATTTTTTATAACACATGGTCTAGTGGTGCTTTTACACCAATTGGATATGTGAAAGTCCAAAGTTTACCATCTTTCTTGGAGAATAAGGTATTCAGGTTGAACAAGATTACATTCTCTCATCAGGTCTAAAAGAAGCTGACCATTTCTGTTTCCAGCCTCGTGGAAACTATTGATTGATGCATCATCACCACCAATTATTAGGACATGATGCTTTGGAATCTGACAAACGGTACTCACTAGCTCTGTGAAGAAAGTAATTTTTTTCAGGCTCTGTTGAAGCATTTTGTATCTGTCCACCTATCCAAAACAAAAGGAGCTTACGTATTTGTTAGCTGTATGACTGGCCAACACTATACTCCCTTAAATGATAGTCAGTCACAAAGCAAGTGAAAAAATTACAAAACTGGGTAATTCTGATATGGTAGTCAACCTGACTTAAAAAGAACAAGTATATATGTAATATCGCTCTCTTCTGACATATCTGTCTTTATCTATCAAAGAATTCTAATTTCTAAAACAGTAACATTCAGGCAAGTATTTATATTCACAAAACTTTACATTCAAGACACTAACAACCTCTTGGTACTCCGCCTGCAGGAGCAATTCTTTGTGATGATGTAGGTCTCTGTCCTAACAATACTCATGAGGAACACTTTGAGGACATGCATCATGCCATGCAGTGTAAAAAGGATTCTAAAATTTCGACTAGCACATTAGCTAGGTTAGCAAGGTTGGTATTGGACAAGGGGAAAAATTTATCATTCAACTCAATTAGCCATACAGCCTATGAGAAAACATAAATTGATGACTTTAAATGACTGGAAAGTGATCAGTTCATCAGAACCTGTAGGAGTTCAAAAGGTATCAAGTACAAATTGTTAATATACTTAATAATTTGATTCATTAACTTATAGCCAAAAATAATTCATTCAACTTAATTCATTTCAACAATCAAACATTAAATTGCTAAATGGAATTACCTCAATACCAGCCATAAATTTGTCTAGTTCATCTTCTTCATCACTGGAGTCTACTTTTTTCTTCACCGGTGGAGGACTGTCAGCAGATCTTTGGTACGGGCAATCATCGTCAGGTGCTACTATTCCTTCTAATTCAGGATTATCATATTTAATTTGAATTCGCTTCTGGGAAACATCAGGTTGTTGTGCAGCATCAGATTCTGGGGTATCCCAGCGGCTATTTAATAAAATGTTTTGAGAGTTAATAAAGCTGTCTACTCTTTGACACGTACCTTAATCTGGCAAATGTTAATCACAAGTAGTATTTCAGGTTATTTACGCCAACTTGACATATCAAATACAGATAACGTGGCCTTCATTCAACATGTAAAACAAAAAAATCATCTGTTCTGTCCCATTATAGCTACAACAGTATGTTGTTTCAGAATAGAATAGTTACCCACCTGTCCCAGGGAACAAATAGGCAATGGCCTAGCTAGAGGGACCAAAAAATTATTTCCATAATTCTGATGATGACCTTGGTGTGGAGATACTACAGCTATGAAAAAGTCTCTGATAAATATCAACTTCAATAGAAATTCATACCAACTTTGACATTGCCTGTGTCAACAAGGTCTGCACTCCCCATAAGGCCATAGCATGATGATGTACAGCTATGGCTAAAACAGGATAGGCTCAAGCAATAATAAAAAATTTATACAGATGCCCTGAGAAATGGAAAAGTGGTTCCATCATAAACAGTCAGAGGAGATCTTCCCTGAGAAACTTATCATGCATTTCAGCCAGCACGATAGTGCTAATAGAGTAAACACTGCTAATGCCTCAGGAGCAAGTCACACAGTTTTGCCTGTACTGTCTGTAATATCCTACTGCATACATGCAAATTCTGTGATATACCCTTTCTGCCTAAAATGTGAGTACATGTAAAACTCCAAGGATTTGATTGACCATCTCCAGACAAAAAAGGGTCTCTCTTTAGTGAATACAGTATTTACTTGCAAAAGTAATATGATGACAAAGATGATAAAGTACATAAGACCATTTTAGTAAAATTCACCTCGGGAAAAAGGAGGTAGCAGCAGATATTTATGAAATTAAAAATCTATGAGTATCAAAACTGTTGGATACAAAATGAGTCAAAATGTAGTACAAAGGAGTAATAAAACCATTTGATCCCTATACCAGAGAAATTAGGAGTACATTACATATTTTGCTGACACAAAGTGGCTAGCTGTAGAAGTGCTGCAAATGCCACCCAGGCAGTCACACACAGGAGAAATGTGCTTCTACAGTGCAACCTACAGGTTAAAGAGATATTTAATTCAACCTATCACGGATGATGCTAAGAAGCACGACAGAGCAGTACAAGCTCTAAATACTTACTTTGTTTCTCAAGTATATGTTCCTTTTGCATGCCAGAAATTTTCTATGTTAACACTGTCAGACAGTTTGCCATGAGACTGAGATATGAATCTTGTGTCTGTGGATATGCAGAATACCATGACAAAAAGATCAAATGTGCTATTTTAAGCAAATGCAGGCAGCCATATGCAAAACATGAAGCAGCAGTAGTATTGACACTAGCCCAGATGCTGAGTACAGATGCAGAGGCACAAAGAGTGCTACAGATGAAAACAGACATGTCAAAACTCAGTGTCGGCAACTCCAAGGAAGAGGTAATGGTAGTTTATGGAGATAAACAAGGTGTAACCAGTTGTAATCCACGGAAACAAAGGGGTAGAGGAGTAAAAGACCATAACATGGAGCTAGAGAAAGCCAGACAACAAAGCTTGTCACAGATGTCAGCCTGAGCCATATGAGATTACCAGCTGCCAAGGTAATGAGGTGACAGTTGAGAAAGTCAGTGACAACTACTGAAGCTCTTAAGACTTCTAAGGTAGACTTTTCTCCAGAGACGTTTTGAGATATACCCATAACAAAATAAACCCATGAGTAGTAGTAGACAAATGCCAGGAAACGACACTCCTATACCTCTTTGATACTGTTGTGGCAATCCTTTCAACAGCTTCTGAATGATTAGTCAGATGCCTTGTTCTCAGTCTAGGTTATATTGGCTAACAACAACTCTATGAATGGCATTGGCTGTAGATTGTTAGATTAGGGTAGATTGTTGAGAAAGTACTTTTACTTATTACTTTGGAATTCCTGATTGCTGATCTTGAGTCAAAGATACAACAGGGATTTTCTGGCGCAGTCGAGGGGATGTTTATAGACTTCTTGGTAACTTAGCAAAGCAACAGTCTCCAACAAAGCAGATCAATGATTTAACAATGGATGAGATTGTTAATTTCATGAAGACTCAGTTTTACCCTAAGCAATTTGTAGTTCATCAAAGATTCAAGTTCTGGAGCCAAATGTGACGAAAACCTGGTGAAACACTTCAAAAATTGGTGGCATGTATATGACAAGATGCTGCAACATGTGATTTTGCCTCGATAAAGGATCCTCAGGATGAACCTCTACGCTCACGCTTCATCTGTTCAGTCAACAATGAAGCAGTCTTAAAGGCTCTATTCAAAGTTAAAGATGATGAGCTGACTTTTGCCCGTGCTCTTGAGCTTGCAATTGAAAAAGATGCTGCCAAAGTTGTGAAGGCTGTTAACAAGGTTACACGTCAAAGGAAGGCAAAGGTAAAAGGAGATGCAGATCCTGGAAACAGGGCCAGTGATTCTTTAAAATCCACTACTACCTGTTTTCGATATGGAAGGACAGATCACAAAGCCAATGAATGTCGTTTGAAGAACTTTGAATGTAACTACTGTGGAATCAAGGGTCATTTACAAAAGGTTTGTTGGAAGAAGCAAGCTTCAGCGCAAAGCATTCTGTCAAATGTATACATGGGCTCAATGTAGTTAATGGTCAAGAGTCACTGCCCAAGCTGAAAGTTCCCCTTCAGGCTCAAGGCAAGGCACTTCACATGGAATTAGACACTGCCATGACTGGAAACTTCAAGGCAATATTGGGAGGATCTTGGCTGCCCTGTGCTTGACACTTCAGAGAAAGTATGAATCTGCTAGCAAGCACAAGCTACCGATATTGGGAACCTTTATTCACCAAGCAATTGTCAGGGCCTCTGAGGAGCCACATAATTTACAACTTACAGTGATTCAGATTCCTGACCTGAATTTGCTTGGACAGATAGCTACCAGACAGGTATATCTGTCAACAAAGTTCTAAATGCTACAGAACAATGTAATACTGTCTTCAGCAACTTGAAACCAGATGTCCAACTGCAAGAACAATGTCGTTCATTATGCAATAATTTTCAGGATTTGTGGAAACCTGATCTTGGATGCCTTAAAGATTTTGAACTGGAAGTCAAGTTCAAGCCTAATGCTCAACCAATATTCAGGAAGGCAAGACCTGTACCATTTGCCACGGAAGCTGATTTGGAAGAGGCGTATGACAAGGGCATTCCCAGAGGTGTTTGGGAACCACACAATTTAACACTTATGGGACACATGTAGTTTAAATCAAGGTTTTGCTCTCAGGACAGAAGAAAGCCAAGTTACGTGTCTGCGGTGACTATTCAGTAACAGTCAACCCACAGTCAGAGGATCATTGCCGTCCACTAACTCTTCTAGAAGACTTGATGAGTAAACTAGGAGGTGGCTATGGCTTCACCAAGATTGGCCTGGCTGATGCGTACAACCAGATCAAGTTATCTCCTCTAAGCCAGAGACGTCTAGCTCTCAGCACAAACAAAGGAGTGCTATTACAAAAGCGGTTACCTTTTGGAATCAAGTCTGCTCCTGGTTACCTCCAACAGATAATGGATCAACTAACCAAGGATCTCCCAGAAACCGCAGTATATTTAGATGATATATTGGTGAGTGGAAAATATGCAGAGGACTATGTTAATAATCTGAGACCTTTGTTACACCATCTGCAAGAGAAAGGTCTCCATTGTCAGCAAGAAAAATGCCAGTTTGCCCAGCCATACGTCAATTACTCGGGACACCTATTATCCCATGAAGGAATTGTAAAAGGACCCAAGGTTAATGATGTTTTGAAGATGCCACCACCAACTGATGTGTTCAGCCTAAAAGCATTCTTAGGCTCGGTACAGTTTTATGCCAAATTTTTATTATTGCAGAGCCACTGTATAAACTGACAACAAAAAAAGATTAAATGGCTTTGGAATGAAAAGCACCATGAAGCTTTTCAGCAGCTAAAGACTCTTCGTTCTTCAGACAATGTCCTCGTTCATTTTGATAGCAGGTTACCACTTGGACTTGCATGTGATGCTTCAAATAATGGAATTGTTGCTGTCCTTTTTCACCATTTTCCTGATGGAAGGGAGCGACCAATTGCCAATGTATCCAAGACACTGAAAGTCTGTCAAAGGAATTATAGTCAAATTCAAAAAGAAGCTCTGGCTAGTTTTTGGGTTGAAGAAGTTTACCAGTACTGGAATGGACGTCAATTTACACTGGTTACAACCCTTGGTCGCTTTATTCAGACCAGGAAAAGACACACCATTGCTAGCAGCAAACAGGCTAGCAAGATGGGCATTATTTCTCAGTCAATTTGATTACAAAATCGAATACAGAAGAACTGTTGACCATGCCAATGCAGGTCTTCTCAGTTATTTACCCTCCAACAATGATGCAAAATTTGACGGGGAGGAAAGTGAAGATGTAGAAATGGTATATAACGGTTAATGCCATTGATGATAAGGTGGCACTAGCAGACCATGGCTCTTTAGCTCGTGAATCTTCAAAGGATCCAGTCACTGCTACTGTAATACGGTTTACTCATGAAGGCTGGCCTCCAAAGAAGAAACATGAAGGCTTAGAAATGCAAAGCTACCAGCAGCTTACAAACTCACTCTCGATTTGCAATGGATGCTTAGTTTATGGATCAAGAGTAGCGATTCCTACTAGTTTATGTTGATATGTTCTGGATTTGCTACACCTTGGACACTTTGGAATGCAGCGAATGATGCAACTAGCTCATACTGCAGTTTATTGGCTAAAGATTGATGAAGACATTGAAGCAACATGTCGTCATTGTGTGCCATGTGGAGAGTATCTTCTAAGCCGGCCATCCACCCGTGGATGCTACCAGAAAAATTATGGAGCTAATTACATCTTGACCATGCTATA
>JANTCA010027270.1:0-22275 GCA_024741275.1 Chironex yamaguchii | reverse complement strand
AGATAGATAGATAGATAGATAGATAGATAGATAGATAGATAGATAGATAGAAAGATAGATAGATAGATAGATAGATAAATAAATAGATAAACAGGCAGGTAGACAGGCAGGTAGACAGACAGATAGACAGACAGACACAGACAGACAGACAGACACAGACAGACATAGAGGTTAGCCCATTTTCCAATAAGAAATGAGCGGTAAAGATACAACATGTACGGGGTTTTTTTCAAAATAACTTAGAGTGTTTCTGTTTTGTCTTGAGTGTACGTTACCCGTCCTTCCACGTACCAGAGGCCTAAAGATTGTCTGGGCGTATGTCGCGATGTGAAAAACAATAAAACCCACTGTACTTGTCATAGTATGTTAGCCTTGCTGTTATATTTGGCATGGTTTTTCACAATCATTGTATGCCCTTACTGACACCTCTACTGAATTGTATTATTTTCTTACGTTATAGGCAGTACCAGAAGATGCTTCTTTACTTCAGAACACTGAACCGGAGAGAAAAAAGATAAAAGGTTTGGCATTGCATCCTTGTAGCTGCTGTTATTAGATTTTTTATGTTCTGTGCTGATGCAACGTGGCTGCCTGCAATTCAGTATTCTAACAAGCATGTAGGGCTAATATAGGCAAGATGCTTCAAAAGAAATTACGTCTTCATTAGAACGTGTTTATTATTTAACTTTCTATAGGAGACAAAGTTGGTGTTTCAGAGAAGGTAGAAGGAGAAGAGAAGGTATTGCAATGCACCGATGAGCGGAATGCAGTTGAAGAAAGGTAAGTGAGGTACATTTGGCCGTGAAATACACTGACATCTTCCGCTCACATATCTTGTTCCAGGCTATTCTGTTACCATCTGTCCATCGCAATGGTCAACGTGTATTTTCAATCCTTGGCTGCTTTCAATAGGTACAAAGTTAAGAGCTTAATTTAATTTGCACCCGCCTGTAGCCACTACTCTTCTAAGCTAGGTGACTTTCATCCATTTTTTATCATATTTTTTGCCAAAAAATTCTGCACCCTTTTGAAACGCATTGACAGTGCTCCAGTTTATTGTTCATCTTTGCCTATTCGTTAATCCTGCTTGAATTTTGTTACGTAATATAGGAAAAAAGAGGACCGGAACACCGTCTTCTTGAGCAACTTGTTATTTACAGTTGACGAAGACCAGATTAAAAATATGTTTCAGAAGGTTTGTTATGTTTTTTACTTGGTTATTACCATACTTGTTTTCTCTGCCAAATTTGATACACTCTTTGATGGATCGTGTTCAATTTCATACCCTTCTTTTCTGCTAAATGACTATGACCTGCTCTTAGTAGTTTGGTTAGTTTTCTACGGAGTTGTTTTTGTAATGTGAAATTGGAAGTATAAACACGTCCGACAAAGAGGATATTCTGCTTTGCACATCACACAGGCTAAGTATATAACGTGGTAGTTCCTTTTAGTAGCAAGTATTCTTACCCTTGGATCGCTCGGTTTCTATAACCCCTCCCTAACTGTTAAACTGTCCGCTCCTCAGCTCGGTAGGAAAGACGTCAGATTGTCAGATTCATTCATGAGACCTGGGTTCGAGCTATCGATTCTATCTTGTAGAGTTTATGCTAAAAGTTCATGCATTTAGTTATTGTCCATCTTACGGTGATGTCCTCTCTGTACAATCCATAACTTAAACTGCAACTTCATTTAGTTTAACACCGCACATTATTATACAGGATTTGCTTCGTTTTTCTTCCTTTTCAGTGTGGTGACATCGTAGAGATACGACTTGTTAAGAACAGGGCTGGAAAATCCAAAGGATACGCCTACCTAGAATTTTCAAACGAGGTATCTCCGTTTTCATTACATTTGTTTCTCTCTTTCCTCGGGACATTTTGTATGTTAGAGTTGGAACCGACCGAGCAAGTTTGAAGTGGAAGAGTGTGAAAATTGCAAAACTAGGTCCATCTATTAACAGGTACGTAAACTTGTGCACCTGCAGTGTCTTCGTGTCTTATTGGAACACAACTATGGATCAGTAACCCCTCATATACTTCAGGATGACCAAATAGGGTGCTTCGCCGCTATATGAAGACGTCCAAAAGCTAGAAAAGCTGTTATCTGTTCAGTTCTTGACAATTTACTAACTGCTGAAAGTAACCAGTCCTATATAGAATGGGATATATGAAGTGCATCAAAATGCTCAGAAACCTACAAAGTCGCTTTAAATTGTTACATTCGTAATTACCTTTTCCCTTTTTCCGCGTGCCATTTCTCCTTTTTCCTTTCCCTGTTTTCAAGTATTATTCCTTGTTGAATTTTGATGACTCTCTTAAGTCGCAACAAGGCTTGAATTCATCCAACCAATATTGCGTCTAAGACTAAGGTCTCGGACGCTTTTTCTGTCCATTAGTGTGTTCTTTGCTATTGAAGTTCGCGAGTGGATAACAGTTTCCACTAAAGGCCGTAACTTCCACAACTTCATCTGTCCTAAACAGTCGGCTTTGATGAACTCAAATTTGGAGACATCTTTCCATCCAACTTAAATCACTTAACAGAACTTACTCGCAATACTCAGTGACTTTCTATGCAAGACAAAGAAAACTGGAAAGATCGGCTTCCGTCACACGATAGCTCAAACATTCGATGTCGTGAGCAAATCGCTGTCTCTCCGTCAGTCCTAATTTGCTTTTGTGTTTATCTGGTAATACCAATACTCGCTTCTTTTCATTTCTTGCTGTTTCGAACAGATGTTACGGTCTGTTAACTGAATTTTACTTGCAAGATTTGATCTAGAATATACATCTTTCATTCATATATGAAACAAGTATTTATGTCGCAAGTCAAAAGATTTTTCCTCTTAGTAAGAATTACTCCCGCGTTTTATGCTCTGTTACCGTACTTGTTTCACTAAATCGTGTATGTTTAGTATTCTCAGGATTTTCCCTCATATTTTTATGATAAACCTTTTTTGTCGCAAACTTTTGATGTCTGCCACATTCTAGGGGGTAGGGATCCCATTCAGTTCGAAATAACGATCGTTGGCAGTTGTTTTTCATCAGAGAAACAACTTCTGTTCACAAAACCGAATCAAGAAAATTTCTGGTTTTCCTTTTCCCTTTTTTCTCTTGCGTTCTCCCTTTCCCCTTATTTTATATATTCGCGGAATTCTGTTTTAGTGTATTATACAATTGATTTATTTCTCTTTTGGTGTGTTCCGTAGGCTGCAGTAACCAAGGCTCTCGAAATGGATCGAGAATCTCTGTGTGGCCGGCCAGTTTTCGTTTCCCCAATGGTTGATAAATCGAAGCACCCGACACAGTTTAAGGTTAGTTCTCTCTGTAATTCTTGCAATTGTCTCTCCCAGTGCTACATGGGTGATAGCTTAATGACATCAGTTCTTGACGTCTGTTTTCCGCATTCCCTTCCATAAACTAAGTTTACGGCGACATTATGTTACGTAAGGGGGGACGTATTGTTAGTGTTGTTACATGAGTGATTTATGTTAGACTAGACGAAAGAACAATATGACGGCAATGTTTTGCTTTGTATTTCACAATAAGTGTAGAGACACTCTTGAGTTATAAAAAATAGTTCTTGGAGAATTGAAGAGCTAGATTAAGGACCCAAGTCTTTCCAGAATAGCGTGTTGGTCGGGAAAATAAGAGTGTCAGCGCAAGAATGTAACTCGTGATTACCTTCGTCAAGGTATCCCACTCTGCATAGCTGACAACCGTAGATTGGAGTGATAGATGCTTTTGAGCATTTCTCCTGTTCTCCCATTTAGTTTTCCAATACATTGGACAAAGTCACCGTCTTTGTTTCTAACATGCCGTTTACGGTAACAGAAGAAGAGGTTCGAACTTGCTTTCAAGAGGTAAGAAGTTGACTGTTCATGCCTTGATACAACTCTTCAAAATGAATTGCATTAAAATGTTATTAATCTGTTTATTAAATTTTATTAATCTGTTTGTAAAGGACACAATTGTCGTCTTATACGTAGATACCACACCTGAAGCAAAACTATATTTCCACATCGTGGTGATATCTTCATTGTTCATTCTCTCTCCGTGTACAGTTTACAAGATTAGTAGTTTACACATTTTGAATGTGCCTCCAATCATCTTATCGCTGATAACGATGTTTATGTATAATTCTATGTATAATTGATGATGTATAATTATCAGGAACTGAAACCGCTACTTTCTTTTCGAGTGTTTTTTTCTTTAACATCTCTGCAATCAAGCCTCAAATAAAAGTCTGTGAGTGATCGTGATAGTAGTGATCGCGTGGACCTCGAGAACGGTGACGACATAGTCGATAGAAAATGTCGGCGACGATTTATGTGCACATTTTGGTACTACAGTGTGTTTATCTTTCCAGAAGTTTGGTTGTATCGTTTGTCAGCATACTTGTCACCGAATGAAGTTTATTGCTGGCCGGTAGGGGAATATTACTTGAAAGTGAGCTCTTTCAGAAAGTGAGCCTGCGTTGTCTTCTCTCCTCTATAATATTTAGGTTGTGGTGATGCGGGTTCCAATTCTCACAAACTGGCTTACAAGACCTTCGTCTTATCCACTGTACCACGGCAGCTGTATTGTTAACTTGAATATTGTTATCCCCTTTTTTTCTGTCTACTAATAGGCTGGAAATATCAAGCAAGTACGGCTTGTTACAAATCGTTCTGGAAAACCCAAAGGCTATGGTTATATTGAATTTGAGGATGAGGTAACGCACATTTATAAATTGACATTTAAAGCGTAAATTCCTTCCTGCATAAATTTACTGCCGCACTATACGTTCCCCGTCCTGGTTACTAATATTTAGTGTAATTCGAGCTGTCGCTCTGCTGATAGTGGCCTTTTGAGCTTTGTGTGTGTATGTTTATTTGTGGTTGTTGACTATACTATAACAATGTTTCTCTTCTCTTCTTTTAACGCTCTCAAAGATTTCCGCTAGTAATGCTGTAATGAAATTAGACGGAAAAGACATGAAAGATCGCAAGATACAAGTAGCGCTTTCCAATCCACCTGCCAGGAAGTCAAAGGGAGAAACATCATCTAAGGAACCTGAAAAGCAGACGTACGGAAGGTACGTGACCCTTACCCTTAGGCTATGCTTATGGAATTTTACAAACGGGTAAACACTCAAGAATCATTTGGTGTATCTCGTTGCCCATTCAACCATGCCGAAGTACAAACTGTAGCTTATTCTCTAATTTAATGGTGGTTATAGTCTTTCATAAGAGCTGGTTTTGGCTGTCAACGATTGAAAAATACTCCTCGACTATTAACCTTCCGGAAACGATGAGCCCTTGTACAAATTTTTGATAGGCGACCCAGTTTTTTTCCTATAACTTCCTAAAGTACCTTCTCCTGAACCACCCCTGCTTATGTTATTTTCAGTATTTAAATCCTCTAGATGTGGCTGTATTGGTTGCTTGATAATTTGTAATCCCTAGGCAAACCCCCCAATCTTTAGTGTCATAGACTTGCCATGGATTAGAGCAAAGAAACAAAGCTAGTCTGTTTGCTTTTAGCTACACCGACTGTAATGTGTATGATTTTAATTATTTACGGCAACGGCGTAGCTATTTTGTTTGATTAAAAGTAAGAGTGATTTTGAGGGCAAGACAACTCTTCTCAGAAGATACTCTAATTTCAATTATAATGCGCGACACTAATGTTGTTCCTCTGTGCTTCCTGATCACGTCATCATCAGTATTTTCAAGTGTGGCCAGACCGCTTCCTCATTCAGCAGGATCCTGGGTCAAGCTTTCTAATTTATCTGGATAGGATTAAGTATCCATACCAAGTTGTTCGATATTTGTGGTTGCTGAACTTCCCACTCGTGGTCGATCATGAAGAGGAGCCAAACTAGTAAATTACTTACAAGCTCTTGCCTAGCTCTCTGACAAGGCCCAGCAACATGTATTCACAGAACTAAATAGTAATGGATGCTTTCTCCGTGGGATGTTAAGGGTAGCTTCTTGCGCATATGTTGTCTCATCTGGATTCAAGAGTTTCGTTTGTGTCCATACTGTGGGTACCATACAGTGACTGATTCAACTCTTGCAAAAAAAGTTCGAGTCGAGATTGCCTGAAAGCCTATTCTCCACCTGTGGAACCATTTTAAATCGAAACACTAATTTCGAACATATAGATTTTAAGAAGACAGAACGTGCCATTTTTACAAGGCGATACATTTAAGACGGACTCACAGACATTTACATTTTCCACCGTCTGTTCTAAAAAGTAACGTCTTAAATTGCCCTTACATTGCTATTTCCACTTTTTTGTTTTGACTTTATGAGGTAATTTATGTTTTGTCACATTTTCCCCAGTCGAGGTCGAGCTAGAACACAGCTAGCAATGATGCCCCGAGCACTGGCACGACCGAAAGAAACATTGTCGGTGACTACTGGTCCTGATGAAAGTACTGCTAGCAACAAGGGCACTATGAGCAATGCAGATTTCCGGAAACTTCTTGGACAGAAATGATCATCAGCATCAAAGGGCACTGTTTATATACTGATCTTTAATGCAGACCTGTGTCTATGCATTAATGTTATGATCAGCAATCAAGCTTGTTGTTTGGTGTGTACAATCTGTCTGTTTTATGTATGATTACTATGCTGCAGTTAACACGTTTTACAAACGTAGTTGTTGTAGACTTGCTATCAAAAACAGCAAGCTTGAAGAAAGGCACAATTAGAATACTTTTTATTTGAGTTACTGGAAAGAATTTTTCCATTTTCACATTGATTTGTAGTAGGCGGACAGCTTGCATTATTGCCTTTCACGACGAATCCACGACTCTTGATGAATTCTTTAGGTATGTGGTTCTCCCTAGCAAAGATACTTTGTCGACAGCAGAATACAGAACCTGACGACTCGAGAAGGATGTTTTGAGACGTTGCTAGAGAATGGTCGCGACTCAAGACGTAATAAACCTTTTTACTCATGACTTCAACTGAGTCGATGAATACTAAGATAAGTGTGTTTGGGCAACATTGCCATATTAGTGTTTAATGTCAGTTTTGACTGTGAAAATTTTTCTCTCTGGGCAATATTATATTGCAAAGATTCTTTTGATCAACATGTAAGTCTATGGCGACGTCTTCGTTAGCAAGCTTTGATTTTAAAGTACTTGCAACTTTTATCTTTGTTTCAAAGCTGTAAGAAAGTTTATGACTGCCAAATTTGTTATGTGCAGTATATCAGTTGCTTTAGAAATCAGCTTTTACCAATGTTGTTTTTAGTCGTATGCAATTTGGGTTATTTTACAATGATCTCTTTACATTGTGGGTGTTCACAATGGTTCCTACTTCTCTTGATGGTTGGTTGCTTAACAGACGTACATTGTATTTTCATTTTTGCCTTATAAATAACACGTTTTTCTTGCCGTTGGGTTTTAATTAGGGCATGTTGAGGGCCACGTCTTTGATAAATATCAATAAATAGCTTGCTTTTGGATAGTCATAAGAATGTTATTATTTTTCTGACAACAAATGCTTACACTACACTATGTTTGCTGTGCATCTTATCGCCACAGAATCTCGTTTATTTATTTGTTGTTTGCTTAACCTTCTCTTTATGTCTTGATGTCCACTAAGGCTATTAAGCCTGTGTTTACTCCTTCGGTTTCACTCGTGTCTATAGCAGTCTAGTTTCCTCGTGTACAATAGAGCACTTAAGTGATGACGTCATATAATCTAATTTTAGAATTCCTGGATTTGAAGCACCTATTTCGAAAGTGTATTATTGAATGAACCCGACTGTGGGATTTTACACAAATCTATTACTCATTATCAGAAATATGGCAAATCGATGGGCAATTTATTCCCTATCAAAGCACTATTTATAGTCGAGTCCAGAATTTCTTGAACCCGGCCAATGACACAGTGGTTCTATAGGAAATCTTAAATCTTCCAATTGATGTATTTCGGGCAATTTTTTCAGATTAAGATGAAATTTCATGTAGATTATTATTTTTTGGAGCTCTTCGAGAATCCAAGGTCAAAATTTATTTATTGTAAAAACAGATTTTTATGCCATCATCACAGTACTCTATTACAAAGTAACGTGTATTTTGTGTATTTTGCGACCACAGTTAAATTAGCTGATTGTATTGACTTTTAAGTTGCGTTTGCAAAGTGTTTGCTAGAGTTTTAACGGTCTAACGGCAAAGGGCAGGTGATATATTAAGCGTTCGTTTAGCGGAAGAGGACCCGTTGCTGTAAATTGGTTATTGGTTATTTTTTGGTGTAACGTTTGTAGTGCCTTGCCAGGGTAAATCTTATGCAATCAAATCATTAATTGTAAAGCAGGGCGGATTACAAAGAAAATTTTCTCATACCCTTCACAGCGAACACATATCTTGTCAATTCTTCCTTAAATAGTAGCACTCACTGGGTTGACAGCAAAGGTTGATGGTATGATCTCTAGAAAATTGACCTTTATATTTATAATTTGCAACCTACTTTTGCTTGCCTTTCTCACGCTTGAGCACAGAAATACTAAATAAATGTACTGAAAATTGAATGGAACTTGATGAGTTGGGCCCTTGATCTTTAAAATATAAAATTTGTAACTTTACCGCCCTTTTGAAGAAGAGAACGACAAATTTGGGAATCAACCTACAAGGCCTTAGTCAACGACAAATTTTAAAACTTCTCTAAAACCATTCTAATTCGTCTAAAGAAAGTAGCAAACAACGAAATCAAATAATAGTAAAACATTTCGCCCCTACTTAACAAATCAAACTTGTAATAATACAAACAAAGATTATAGCAAAATTGACTCAGGGAAGAGATGAAAACCCAATGTAGGAAAAAATTGATCGTGATATTGCTAAAAATTTACTGAGAGTGGAGTCACAAAGTAAAAAAAGTGGTGTACACATTTTTATTAGAAAGGGCCGTTCAAAAATGACGTCACGCAAAGTTTGACATATTTTTACGGTGTCACGCATTGTCATAAAAAAGGAATGGCTCCCTTGTCTATTTGTCTCCCTCCTCCCCACTTGGTGCGTGACGTCATTTTTGAACGGCCCCGAACCAGTAAATTATGATTGAAGCTGGTTTTTCTTCCATTTTCAGGCAAAAATGTTCTCTAATCGTTCTTCATTCCACACATCCATTTGAAAACATGCTTTTTCTGCCATTTGTATACTTGACTGAAACTCGGTAATATTAAAATTCCATCAATTAATCAATTGACGACAAATTTAAAACACGAAATTAGTGATGAATTAACCTGGAAAAACCATAAACGTATCGGGTATGTGGTGATTCGGTAGAAGGGTTTTCCCCCATCGAAATCATGATTATGAACTATTGTGGAAACTAAATCTCTTTCCGACTTTCACTTCCTTGTCCCGCAGTCGCCGCAGTGTTTCTTGTTTTATTTGTTTTCTGAGACAAAAAGTTTTCCTAAAGATTACTAAGTTTTCCTAAAGATTACTTTGGTGATCTTAACAAAGCCAGTTTCAACTTGTTTTTAGACTGTTCTTCAATTTTAGCTAAAATCCAGGGGCGTGCTCCTACGCAAGATAGTTCTCAAACAGCTTCCTTAAAAGATGATTTGTGTGCAAATTCCACAGAGGAAAAGAAGATCATTGAAGATGTCATTTTCTTACCAACGTAATAAACAGGCTACGAGTTTAGACCGAGATAAACAGACATGTTCTTTTGTTAAAACTGGCAAAAATTGCAGCCAGTTGAAGAAGGAAAACCTTATCAATCTGCGTAGACATTACAGATTACTAAAGTCCTTTACATGTGTTGATTGCTGTCAAAGGCTGCATCGATCATTCTGAAAAAGAGAAAATGGAAAAAGGAATTGGAGCAGGGGACACCCGGGATTGAACCGGGGACCTCTCGATCTGCAGTCGAATGCTCTACCACTGAGCTATATCCCCGCGCCGATTTTGCTTCTAAATCCACACTTGTCTACAATAATAATGACTTACATTTTGGGGGTTCATAGCCTCGTTCGCGAATATCTACAGCAATTACACAGATAATTAATGTGATAGTTCAATAGTAGATTATCTAACAGGATATATCATCCAGGGCCCATTCACAGGGAGGGGAGGAGCCATGAGCCCCCACGCAGTTTTTGCCAAGCACTTCAATTCAGGGCTGAAATGAACGATGAAAGAAAGAAATACGTCGAAAGACATCGTTGGGCCCAGAAAAATTACGATTAAAGTGATTCAATTATGATAAAAGGAGATGTCATACCCAATTACCCGAATTACTCTATCTTGCACCACATGGGTACCTCTGGCTCTCAGGAAAATAACACCACGGCATTTTAGCCATTGACAGTGGAAGAGCATTACAAAGCATCCTACTTTGAAGCTCTTGATTTAGTCATAGTGGCATTTAATAACAGGTTCGATCAGCCAGGCTATCAGTTTTTTGCAACAGTTGAGCAGCTGTTAATGAAATTTGGTCATAATCAATCGTGTGATTCACAATGCTCTTCTATTTCACATAGCACAACATACACGCTTTTGCGGCTTCTTTTACAAGGAACCTACCACCAGCCCTAGTTCTAAAAGTTCCTACTTTGAGGACCCGTTTTGACTAAGTTCTATCACTAAAAGTGCCTTAACAGTTCCTTAATTTTAGCTTCAATTTAGTGACCAAAGATAGTACTGTGACTTATTTCAAGGATCAATCGCTGAATTCTTAGGATAATTAGAGCTGTGAAGAAACAAGAAAACTCTCCAAGAACGTCTTCGCTTTCTGCCTGTATAGCAGCCACATCTTTGCTTGTCTCCTGTACCTGACTACCTTGACTCACAAAGTTGACTCCTGAAGCTTTTCGAGTTTCACAGTTGCTTATCGAAGTGCACCAAGATACGTGCATTGTAAGGCTAGGTTTTCTTTTAAAGTGCTTATAACGTGTCGGAAAGATGTAAACGTAGGTCATCATTAACGAATGAAGTTAATGCAATAAATTATCTCGGTGGGGTATCTTTTTTGAAAACTTGAACAAGGTCGACTGCATTTTCTTGCCACCCATTTGAACTCACTGAATAAACTTGACTTTATATGCCAGTTTACACAGCAGTATGGTAAAAATATTCATGTTGGGACTGTAAAATTAGTCTTATGTTGGTAAGACCGAAAACTGCTCACGGAAATCTTATTTATGTATGTCTACCGAATGTGCGTGATTTGACTACTAAATTGCACAGATGTGTTTGCACAGATGTGTGATTTGACTGTGACTGTAAGTTGTTGGCACATGTGTGTGATTCTCAGTTATTCGCTGTGATAACATTCAATTTTGAAAAGTTCCTTAGGGAATTTGTCTTTTGTAGTAGAAGTTTTTTAAATTTTTGATCCTCTACATGTAGGTTCCTTTTAAAGCGGTTTCCTTATAAAACGAAAAGCAGATTTTTAGCCAATTAATTCAAGTTTAAGCCTTGGCCCTTTCACTTCCCTCAAATTCGTGGCGTGGGCCCTGTAACGGGTGTAGCTCCTGTCTTTGACACCAACAATTAACAACACGGCGAGTGTTTTCAAGTCTGCCCTTGGTAATGAATTGTTATTTAGATATGAACTCGTGGATTATACCATCGATGATCACTTTTTCAACGTTGCATTGTAAGTTGTTATTTGGTCTGAATACATGGTACCTCTAAACAAACTGTGGACCTAAGAGTCATGCATTTGATTTACTTATTGACATATGTCATGTAATATGATTGAATTACTTCTCATTCTGTTTAAAGATATAGCAAATCCACTGACAGCAAAACATATTGGTGACATAACGACAACTTTTCCAGGATTCTAATTTTCTGATAGCATTGGTCTCTTTTTTGCACGGTTGGCATCTTTATGCACAGGGGCACAAATGCAAATTTTTCTGGGGCGGGGGTGTTCGAGGGACCGAATTGTCACCACCATCGAGCGATTTCTGCGAAATAGAATCTGTCGGGGGCCGCTCTCGCATTTATTATTTATTTAAAATTCGCGCATCCTATGCCGCGTATAACACGGAAACGGGATTAGGATAATAAGCATTTTGCAAAAAAAAAGTTTAAGTCGTCGTTGGTACCTAGTTTCCTTCTCAAAAGGTCAAAAGACAATAGGAATATTTGAGTTTACAGAAGATGAAAATAAACCAAACAAAAAAAGCTAGTTTCACTAGCCATAACTTAAACGAAAATACATCCCAACTAAACATAACTGTAACTGACATGAAGTTGTATCTTCCCTGACAAAGGCGACTAGTACAGGGTGGTGAAATTATTGCGGTGTGTGACACACCCTACATCCTCCTCATTTAAGCCTCTGTTTATGCAATCTATGAACCCTGGCTAATATATGACACCTAGTAAACAAGAATTCACACCTCCTTTTTCTTTTATTCTTTTAATATAACTTGTGCAAGCAGTATTTTGTACACATACTTGTCAAATACTCCAGGCATTAAAAAATGTTATGACAGTGGTATAGAATCTTGTGACAACAAAAGAATGCTGTAGCAAAGCCACTCTTATACCTTGAAGGTGGCCAGTAATGCATATGGAGGTAATACTGGTAATGATGATGATGATAATGATGACGACGACGATGATGATAATGAAGAAGATGATGATGATAATGATGATGATAATAATGATGATGATTGTAGAGTCCAACTATCAATCACGCCTATAGCAACTCACGCCCTATACAAGACTTCATATCAAGCTATGGAAAAACTCAAACCTGGATGCGTTTATGCCAGTCTATTTCTATATTGCTGAATCGACAGTACAGGCATAGGCCCTTAAAACTACAAATTGTGCTTGATTTAAGTCTAAACAAATAAAATAGATACAAAATTAATACACATTAAACATAAAAAGGTCTAAATCATTGATTAAATACTCTATTATTCTGCATAAAAGTAAAAGCATACTAATTATGATAAGAAAACTATCATACCTCTTGACTACTGGCGGAGTTCTTGCCTCAATCATACCACTACACATACTACTGAATACAGGTAGGGATTTTAATTTTAAATTTGTAGGACATTTAATAAACACGGTTATTGTTTTAAGTTTGTAAGACATGTTTCGGATATACCTTATCTATCATCAGTTATAGATAACAACAACATTGCAATTATAAGTTTAAATACTAGTGGTATATTACAATAATACAAAGGCAGAACATGTGTTTAGATAATAGGACAAGAGACGGAACACCTAAAGGGAATACAGTAATCCAGAACAGTAATAAGCGGGAAATATAACAATGCACAAAGACGATAAAGACACAAAACAAGAAAGAAAAAACCGGCAATGGATCTATTATAGAGAAAGTGACAAATTAACATGGAAGAGCTGTTTATTGAGATAGGGTTTCTCCCATGTGATGTGCAACGCCTCTTTGATTTTGAGGCGAGAAGATCAACCAGCAGAGTCTAAAATACTAAAGCAACTCGGATCAGAAACGTGCCTACAAAATTCCGAACTCCTCAAATGTTTAAATATATGTGAGTTCCTATCGCTAACCAAATGTTCCTGGACACGTCTAAAGCAGTGTCGGCTCGTTTCACCGACGTAAACGGAATTACATCCCGCACTTGTACAATTTTAAGTTTTGCACTACTGGAAATCATGTGAGACAAGTCACGTGTTATCTGAAAGGAATTGCTCAATGCTTAAAGCAGCATTGAAATCATAAGATGTCCCAAAATGGAACAGGAAGGAATTCTTGCTTACACAGAAGGGGAAGTGTAATTATTTAAATTAAAGGTACTAACATTTTCTACAATGATGACAATGATGATGATGATGATGATGATGATGATGATGATGCATGTAATCAAAATTCACATGGTCTGATTTTAATGACTCTATTCTTGTAGGCATAAATGCCATTGCTGCAGTATCAAAACAACATTGCATGTATGTAAAGGTATTTGGCAAGTAATATAATCATAGTAATAAATTCTGATTTATTGCTTTTCGCATGTGTAAGGTTTAAAACTTACAATATTTCTACTTAACGTAATGTGTTTGTTCCATGTTCCATTCGGTATGTTGGGATTGATTTAATGTCAAAGCATGATAAATTACCAAATTTGACAAAGGTATTCCGAGTGTGATTGCACTTTGTGCATGTCATCTGTATTTATTAGACCGCTGATTGAGGTTCTATGTTAATGTTTGCTAAGTTGATCTAGAGAGGCGGTTTGAGACTGCTATTTACATTGTATATATACATTGTAATGTTTATCACATTTACTTGTTCAGTGATTTAGGGGTCCTTCAAGTAATTATATGCAATTAACTAACCTCACGAAAGCCATCAGACGAGGTGAGACAGAAGTGGGTGAGACAGTAATAATAAAAAGGGAAAGAAAATTAAGGACAGTTACAAGGACAGGAGGCAATGCAAGAAAAAATAAGGCGATTATACAATGAAAACTGAAGAACGCTGCGAGAAGGAAAGAAATAAGAGACATTGACGATCCAAGGAGAACAGAACAAGAATTAAGGATTGTGGAACATATATGAAGGGATGCTAAAAAAGATATGGAGAGAGTTTTAAAAAAGTGAAACAAGGAATTGGAGTATGAGGCATGACAGTAGGCCGCGGGCAGAATAGAATAATAATTAAAGAAAATCAAGCAGATATGCGGGAATGCTAAGAAAAATTATCGAGACAGAAATAGGAAGAGGAGGAATTAGGGTAAGAGGTGGCAAGAGTAGAAGATAATGACTAAGTAAGAGGGTCTTGCTAGGGAAGATGAGGAGACACTAAAAGGTCAAGTGAAAGAAGAACTGTGAAGAAAGGTAGTAAAAACGTTGTGGAGATAGAGAGGGGATAGAACATTAGGTAATATGGTATAACTGAAAGAGACTTAGGGATGATGGGGATAGAAAGGGATGCTATGAAAGATAAGAGGACAATAGAAGGAAAGTCTGAAAAAGATTTGAAAGTAACGAAATAAGAGAATGGTAGGAAACAATAGCAAAAAAAAGAATTAAGTATCATGTAAACAAGGATTTAAGCGGATGCTTGAGTAATAATGAGACAATATTAAGGGAAGTAAAAGGAGGGTTTGTAGCTGATGGAGAACAGAAAGAGAATATAGCAAAGTGACAAGAACAGATGGGCATGCTAGGAAAGACATAAAAGAAAAACAGAAACGAGGAACTGAAAGAAAGAAATACAAGAGCTGCAGAGAGAGAAAGCAGAACAGATTTTATGATAATGACAAAAATAGAAGAAGATGCTTGAACACTGTAGAGACAGGAAGAGCAAATTGAAAGAGGAAGTGGAGACAGAGGAATTGTAAACGAGAAGTGAGAAGAGGAGAAACAGAATAAAGGAAAGTAACAATAATAGACAGGGATGCTAGGAAACATGTGAGGAAGGGAGGAAAGAAAGGATAAATGGAGTGGGAAGGTAAAGGAAAGAGTGTGGGGAGCAAGATAGAATAAGAATGAATGATAATGACAAGGATAGGAAGTGGTGCCAACAAAGATAATCAGAATAGAGGAGTGAGACGAAAATGCACATCGGATTGGGAGAGATGGGAAGGAAAAGGGACCAAAAGGTTTGAAGGTGAGGAAGGAAGCAGAAAAGGTAGAGTAGTACGGAAGTTAAGAATGGTGAGAATGATAGAAGGTATTTCTATGAAAGGAAAGAAGACAGCAAGAGGAAAAGGAGGCGGAAGAGTGGGATCAAAACGAGTCAGGGAGAGAGAGAAAGAGACAGTGAAGAAGTAGGTTGAAAGGAGGGGAGAAAGGGAGAGTAGAAATAGAGTTAAGAATAGTTACAAGGATACAAGGGGTTGCTAGGAAAGACAAGTAAGAGGGACGGTGTAAGGAAAAGTGGAAGAAAAGGAACGATGGTTTGATTGATGGAGGTTAGAAAGAGAATTAAGAAAAGCATTGCTAAGAGAGATGTTGCAAAACAGCTCGCTCGTTTCTTAGTTACAATCTTAAGAGACGAAGGTAGTGACTCCGAGTGACTCCTGAATTTTATGTACTGTAATTGTTTTCTGTGCATAGCAATAGTGGTGAGAGCTTTCCCAAGAAATAAGGTGTTTTCCTGTGTCCCCCATCAAGTGACTTATTACATGTATGTTGTTACACGTAGCTCGCCCGTTTCTTAGTTACTATGACTTGCAGTGTATTCGGAAATCATCTCTGAGGTAGCTGAATGTGACTAACTTTGGATTCTATTTCAGTCTGAGGTCAGGTTTATAAGTTAGACGTATTTATTTAACACTACGTTGAGACCAACAGATGACAATAATGCTATGTGCGCTAAAGGTAGTGCTGTGCTCTGAAAATAGTGTTATACTATGCAGGTAGTACTGTGCTATAAAAGTGTTGTTGTGCTTAAAATTTAGAACTGTTATTAACGTATTGCTCTGAACTTGGCCCATCAAGTTAGTTAACCACCACAGCTGATATAAACATTTATTTATGTTTGTGGTAACCCATAGAAATAAGAGGACTAGAATGCGTGCAGTATTACGTGACAACCAGCGGCAACCAGCAGGTATTGGCCACAGGGAGACAGCAACCTTTAAGTTGGCATATGTTTGAATGGTTTTATGTTTGTTTCTAGGGGTTTCCCCTGTCAAATGAAACGCATGGGAGACCCTGACGCGGATCTAAAATTTTTACCTCAGCTCTCCCCACGATTTCCCATTGCTAAATACTTTGAGATCGACGAGTTACGAATTCATTATAATATATGGACAGGAAGCCAAGAAGCAGGCCAGCAGTTTTATATACTTGCTTAATCTCGACCAAATTTGCCAAGTTCTTCTTGATTTGTGGAAAATTTCATTAGTTTGAATTGTTTGTTAGTGGAAAACATGGATGATATGGATAAAAAGGGAGTCATGACACGTACGGAGCGAGATTATGGTACTGTGAGTAATGCGTACTTAAGTAAACATTTTAACGAGATAGAAGACAAAAGTGGACCCAACCAATCCTCTAAAGCTCGTCATGTTTTGGCAATTATTTCTGCTTGGAAAAGATACTTGATTCTATTTTTCGTTCCTGTTGCCTTAATACCATTACCAGTAGTTATCGATGGGAAGGTGAGCATCGTTGTTTTGTTTTGTCATGTTTTTTTCTGCAATGCGCTTAGTTGTCTCAATAGGTCGAGGAGAAACCGGACGGGTCACAGATGCATTTCGACGTGGTTGGTTGATTTTAAGGCCAACTTTCGTGCAAGCACGACATCGATCATCCTATAGACTCGTTTCATATAAGTTTTGGAACAAGAAGCGACTCTTCTACACTATTACAAACCACCTTGCTCTCTTTTCGAAAGGTGAATCAAGGGGTCTAAAAAGGCCGTATTTAGCAGGCTCCTAAAATATTCTGTAGCCAGCATGCAAATTTTATAAAACTAAATCATGTTTAAAAAGTTCTTTTTAAGTAGAGTTTATATGCAGGCTCTCCAATTGTAAGGATACTTAAAACTTTCATATAAATGCCTGTCAAATCAAAGCTCCTTCCCACACCGTTGTATAGGACCTGTTTTCCTTTCTTTAGCATTTGAGTTACCCAGTTATCGGAACACATCTTTTGTTGGCCCTCTGGAAGCAATGTTTTTAATATCATATTATTTATTAATTTGTTCAGTCTGTTATAACCTATCCGAGTGTCAAACGTACAATATGAGTGCAAAGCAGAAGTCAGCCATTCTCATATTTTGGAGCAATGCCTTTGGCCGCAAGCTGCTGTGTCTTCGCACTTCAGAGAATGGCAAATGCACACCGGATATATTTTTCGAAAATGGCTTTGCACTCCTGAAAAAAGTCATAGTATATTGTGTGTTCTACTGTTTGAGTTTTGAAGTGCACACTTATACCAACGTGCACACTTGCACACTTAAAATGTTGCTCTTGCACACCCGAGATCTCAGGAAACAGCCGTACTCTGCAGATCAGCTATTCCTCAGTTAAGATCCTTAAGTAGTAAAACAATTTTGGATAAAGCGGTGATAGAAATTGGTGATTTCCACAGAGTGCTCTAGTGACCAAAACTTGTAAAATCAACAGGTTAGCAAACTTTTGTACAAGAGGGGTTATGGTCAAACAAGATCAGCAGTCCTGCATAATGCAACCATAAAGCAACATGTGTGGCAAGATGTGCTGGCAATTTCATTTGCGCATTTGATTCAGATGCATAGTTATTGAAGTAATTAAGAAGTGATGCAAGAAAATATATATTTGTTTCCCTTTATTGATAAAGATTATCATACTAGTAGTTAAATGAATATCATTGTTGCTATGTTTCCTATTCATAAAAGATCAGTTTCTTCGTTTGTATACTCTGACTTGTCAGTGCCTGTTTTGTCTGAACTATCAACATCAACAGGACAAATCTCTTGTTTTTTTCTGTTCATTTTCTTCATGAACATCGGTATCTATAATAACCTTTCTCAGTGGGGAAGCTATTTGTCTTTTGGCACTTTGAAAGATAAATTTCTACTGCCCTCTGTGTGTGTGATGAAAAGCACTCATGACTCGATTTGTCTATATACCTACACATGCACATGCTATCATGCACATCAAACAAAAAGTAATATTAGTGCAGGAAATGGCAAGTTTTCTGAATAATTAAACTTGTCGTAGTGTTGATGAGAAAGATGGAGTTACCACCTTAAGGGTAACATGGCACAAAATCTGCACCAAGCATCAGTGTTGTAATGTCTCGAGTTGTAAAAGTCCATTGATAGTTACTCTAAACCTTAACAACTAATGTTATTGACCATTGTTAGCTTCAAGTTTGATGTTTTTTCATTGTCGCAGCATTTATCAGAAGACTTGGAAGGGATTAGACTAATGTTGGTCCTTTTATCTATGAAGAATCTGCAGAAATGATTTAGGTTGTGGCTTGCTTTTTCAAAATGAATCATCTGCCCTCAAAACACTATACAAGTCCTCAAACAATAAACAATGTGTTTGTAAACAATAGTAGTTCTAGAAAATTCCTGATACAAGTATGCAATCTTAACAACTAAAATAAATATAAAAATAGAACTCGACTCGTAGCATGAAATACATGATAAGCTGCACAAAAATGTCTGGTCCATATTTGTTTTTTGTTTGTATAAATGGGACATAATTGATTTACATATAAGCAAAATATTTCTACTATTATGAATTTTAGCATGTTCCAAATACGTTTTGATGAGTGTCCCATTTTCTATTTTTGTACCATATTTTTCTGTTATGTAAAATAGGTGACAATGCAGAGAAGAGCCTGACTTGTTACCACTAGACTTTACTTACCAAATTTTCCTAATTCTGTGTCTGGTTAATTATGCAATAGTTCAAGAGGAATGAGTAAAATGCAAACATTCTAACTCTACTAACCTTTTGACAGAAGATATGATTAGCCTGCAAATTTTAACTTACAAGGGTCTAGTCATGTCTCAGAATTGAGCATGCTCTATCAACTTTAGAGCTCACTCCTGGTTTAGAAAAATGATGTACACATGCTTGTAAATGTTACATCCCTTGATTTCATGCTGAAGAGTTATTACAATGTGGTAGCAAACCAGATTCTGTATGTTTTGTATCCTAATTAACCTAGCCTAAATATCTTAAACTACTTATCTGTATCACACAGTATTTCATATATAGGAGGATGGTGAAAGGGAACAAGTCCTGAGGAGAAAATTTGTGACACTTGCCAAGATAAAGTTGTCCAAAGGCTTTGAGCTTGTGAAATCTTTAGAGCTTGCAGACAAATAATCAACGAAATCAGACTCATATCATCACTAAGAATCCATTCTCTAGAAAATATCCCTTGTATCAATGGAAACTACATAAACACTAGACATTAAGATCATGGCAAGTGAGGAAGAACATGTGAATAGACACTATGAAACAATACAACCCTGATCATGTAGTTCCGACTGCATAGTTTGAACAATGTGGTTTCCCTTGTAACACTATATATATCGCAACCTTCTTATATATAGTCAGTAAATGCATGTTCATGTTTGAGATCAATTAAGTTTAGTGTCGAAAGCAGTAATACAGAGGAATGGCAACCATGACAGTATGTAAGAGGCCAGAGACCTTTAATTCCAGGATTGAGAATTTTTGTCTGTACTTTTACCAGTTTGAGATCTTCTTGAAAGCAACAAAGGTAACAGATGAAGCCCAAAGAGCAAATGTGCTCTTAACCTGCCTTGTATCTGACGTACTGAAGTACGTTTTGGGAACATTGTTGGAGCAGATCAGGATAGCTTCATGGCCATAAAAGAGTGTCTCACAAGAAGATATTCGAAAGTGGACTCTTTTGTGGAACGACTAAAAATTTATTAAGTATTTGCAGTGGAATTAGATATGGAGCTGATGAATGCCTACTGCAACAAATGGAGATTCCAACCAAGTGTAAAAAAGACTGTGTCCAGTGTATTCTGTCTTCATAATGCTCAGAGCAAACAAGAACTGGATATCTACTTGAACGGCAGCCACCTATTCCATGACCCCTTACCAGTATACTTGGGAGTGACTCTTGACAGGGCCTAACATACAAGGCTCACTTGAAAGTGTCTCCAAAGGTACAATCCATAAACAACCTGGTGCACATACTTGCTGGATCTACCTGGGGTGCAAATGCTGAGATGCTCCACACCACAACAGTTGCCCTATGCTCTTCGGTAGCAGAATACTGTGCTCCTGTGTGGAGGAACTTGGCACATTGCAAGCTGATTGACACCACACTTAAGAGTGTCATACTCACTATCTCTGGTACCATCAAGAGCACACGAGTGGACCAGCTCCCAGTCTTATGCAACATTGCTCCTCCAGCTATCCATAGTGAGGTTATCATATCCAGGCTACTCAGGCCACCAAGAGTATCCCCAACCTCCCTTTGCAGATGGGAGATCAACAACCTAGACACCATCTGCTATCCAGCAAACCTATATGGTGCAACCTACCTGCAGAGGATTTCTCCATACCAGACAGATAGATGGTGGGACAGCTGGAACTCAGTGGCACTACCTAACAAGAACTTATTCAGGACCAAACAGAATGCATCTCTGTCATGGGTCTGCCTCAAGGCTTATGGTGTTGTTTAAACCGATTCCAGTGTGATGCAGGACCCTGTTGCAGCATTCTTTACAAATGGGACCTTGCCGGCTCCCCTCTCTGTGACTGTGGTGCTGAACACACCCTCAAACACATCCTGACAAAATGCCATCAAACAAAGCTCCAAGGTGACATTTCTGCACTACACCAGTTAGATGAGGACATGGTTGTTTGGTTGGAGAGACATGGCTTACTATAAGAAGAAGAAGAAGTGAAATCAAGGAACATTTTCCTTTCAAAACAGGCAAGTAAAACCTTGAATAGTTTGTCAATAGGTAGTAAACATTCTAAATTTTACTGTAGCTCAAGCATTTGGTGGGAACCCCTCTTGTTAAGCTAAACAAAAGAAATGTTGTAACTGTGGTAAAGTAAGTCATTTTGCATGCATTTCCTACACTCCATCAACTGTTAATAATAGGAACCAGTATAAAACAAAGACAGTCTCCAAGACCAGTGTTTTGTGTGTTGGAACTGATACAGAATCAGTCATTTCTGTTACAGCTACTAACCTTTCTACTTGCCCTACTTTCTACTTTTTACTTTTTGTGTAAAACTTGAGGGAATTTGTGCATCCTTATTAGTGGACACATGAAGCCCAGTAAGCTTTATTATTTCATCTTGGTGTGGGAACTATGGGCTTGTTTTATCATCCCCTAATAGAACACCAAATATTTTCTGGTTCAATGGGAGGCAAAATTTTGATTTTAGGTGTTGTATAACTTGAAATTGAGCTAACTGTTAAGTTTTTCATTGCTTTTTCATTGTAAAAGATGGTTATTATTGGTGGGGTGTGATTTATGCCAGAACCTTGAAATTTATCTTTGTTGCAGAGACAAGGCCTTTAATGCCTCTTCCAATGATAAAGACTGTTTTGATAGGTTCCACATGTTTATACGGAACTATTCTGTGGTTTGGGGTGCATGCAAAGCTTTCTTCATGAAATTAATATTAACTCTTATGGCACACCTGTCATACAAAGTGCAAGAAGGTTGCCTTTGGCTGTCCTCCCTGAGATTGATGTAGAGCTTGATTGTCTTGTTACTTTAAGGCCAATTGAAAAAATTAATAGCAACCCTTGTTTAATGTCCTGGAAAAACACCGTCGAAAATGCGTCAAAATATATCCAGAAGAAACAAGAGACAGGTAACCATTCTGTGTCTGGTTAACAATCTGAATCTTACAT
>JANTCA010027259.1:1267-22276 GCA_024741275.1 Chironex yamaguchii | reverse complement strand
TTAATATATACGCTCTAAATAACAATGAAAGGAAGGTTAGACAGTCCTCTTTTGCTACAAGTTGGGTCCCTTTATCAGCATGTCACGTAAAAAGAGCGTTAATTGTGCTATTGCTCGCAATAAGACTGACTGGTCGTCCAGTTCAAACAGAAAGCCGAATAGAGAGGCCAAGTAAAAACTTATGTTGATTTTAGATCGGCATGATTTTGAGTGATTAGATTAATTTAGATATGTTATGGGTCTAAATTTCATTCAATGACTGGTTAGTTTCTGATACGCCCATACCTTGCTTGCCCGAGGGCATCACTCAGTTGTCTCTTTACAGATTAAAACACGATTTTTAGAATTCAGCGTGTGCTTTAGTGACAGGACTATTTTAGCTCCAAAATTCGATCTTTTGGAACAGTCTACATAGCACATGGATTTAGTTTTGCCTTGAATCTTGACCACTATTTCATTCTGATGTCTTTCACAATAATCCATAGATTCATTTCATTATTTATTTTAGGTACACGCTATTTCTCTCACTTCTGCTTCAAAGCTAAATCGGCAGCACTCACAGAATTACAAACGAACTAGGATTTCAATTTGAAACGTATATAAAACTCTATGAATGACAAATTAGGATTCAAATAATAAATGAGTACTTTGTTTAAAATGACAGTTAATTGAAGATCACAATTGCCGACTCTGTATCCCAAAATCAGGACCAAATGTTCCGTCTTACCCTTATGATTATAAAACTAAAAATTTATTTCACTTTTTTCTAATATCACTGATGACGATTTTATAAACCGGAAGTATTTTAACTGGATCCTGATTGGAGTGATTAAAGGATTAGACAAAGCTGACATTTTAATGGCTGATAAGCTGATCATGGGAGATCTTATAATATGATTATTTGTTTTAAGTGACATTAGTAGATCTGCATACTAGCCATCACAGATGACAGATAAAGTAAGTTGTTGTCATATCGAAGAGGCAAATCTGAAGGTTGTTACGCTTAATTGAGATAGGAAGGGTTGAATAGTAATTCAAAAGGAAATAAATCAAATAGCAGATTGAAAACCATGATCCTTTGCCGGTCTTGTCGCTATGGCAACAGTAAGGAAAAAAACTGCATCGATCAGGGATGGTTTAAGTATCACTTCATTATTGCTAACTTTGCAAGTAAGATTGGCCGATTTCGGACGCAGTTATGAACCATACGATTTTAAGTTCAGTGCTGCTGATAAATATTAGTTACAAACCTGAATCCTGGACGTTTTTAACTCTACAAGTGTAAGGTTCGTATCATAGGAGCCTGTGTCTCAGTACCGTCGAGAGGGGGTTGGTCAGGATAGTTACCAGGTAACCGTGGACCTCGAGGGGGGCTGCAAGAAATAAGGCATGAAGTTACCCTTGATTTGTTATTGATTTGTTATGCAGAAAACCATCAGTTGACTATTTTCTGGCAAAAGCTTGATTGACTTAGTGAGAGTTAGGAGGGCATTTCCATTTAAAAGTTCAGCGTGTAGAGGGCGTTTCTAGAGGCCGTGGCTGACGGATAAAAGGGTGTGATCTTAAACATTTTCTCGGACGGGCCCGTTCAGAGATCAACCCTTGCGCCCAGGCCATCTCTCAATTGCTGCCACGTGGGAAGTGAGGTTCTTACTTCACATTTGAACAAGATGCTTTATGAGATTCACACAAAAGAACAGCAACAGTAGTGTACTGTAAATATATTACAGGGCTTGGGCACGGACAATTATTATAAGGGCCGGGTCCTCCACGTTTTCCAGCGCTACGTAGGCCTCTAGCAGTGCCCTAGTGATCACCCGAAAGCGTGATCAATCACAATTCTTTCGAGGCTGCAAGAATTTAAGACTGGAGTTTAAATAAAGGTAATCATAAAGAACAATAATTCAGCTATCTTAGAAAAGACATTTGAATCGAAAATTCACTTTAATGCAAAAGTAATAATCAATTGACCACAAACCAAACCCTTTGTGACAAATGCTTTGTGCTTTGTGCCAGGCGCAAACCTAGTTTTAGAAAATGTTGTCCTGACCACCCTAACTGGCAAGTAAGAGATGCCATGTGGAGTAGAGTATATTCTGAAGGAGAGCTCACATTAGCTTAACTGATTGTATGCACGTTTAATGAATTACTGTAACTCTTTTCCTTCACACTCAAGCATGGTGAGACAAACCCCAACTCGACTTTATAGATTGAAAATAGGGTCATGACGACTTAATATCGACAATCGAGTCAGACCTCATTATTTGCGGTTGCAATAAGGTAATTTCCTGCTCCAATGAACGCCTGGTCCCATCTTCGCTACTGATGTTTTCTCAGAGCAAATTTTAGTGCTCTTCTTCTTAAGGTTGCCTATTAAGCAGTTTGTCACCTCTTTTACTTTCTAAAGATTTGGTCGCTTAATCGCGTTTCAAAGACTCCGTTTACAGGAGGCTTGTTAGTGGTCAAATTTCTCGGCTTTTCAACAAACTGATAAATACATCAATTAAAGTATTACGTGTTAAGTACAAAGCGACCGAAAAACTACAGCGGAAGTGTTTTCATTTGGCTCAAAACATGGAACAGGAAGTTTAAAGTTCCGATTAAGCGACCAAGGTCTGTCCCTTAACTTATGATGACCACAGGTACAGAAAAGGGTGGCTAAAGGGATAAAGTATTATCTATATAAATGGAAATACAACTAGTTAATGTCTTCTAATGTGTGCTATTAAAAGATGCATATTCTATCATTTCTCTCTGCCAATCTATCTATCCATCCATCCATCCATGCATGCATCGAACACAAGGAAAAACGTTTACATACATGTACACATGTACGTATATATATAAATCTTCTCACAATTATTGACAATTGAACCACTTTTGTAGCTTGCATGAATTATCAGCATGTATTTCAGTCAAGTATATTATGATCGTCCTTTTAGGGACAAAATTGTCCTGCCGTGTATACAGTTGGAAAATGTAAATTTCTGCATGTATGGGTAATGTATATGTGCATATGAATGGCATAATAAGAAACTTACTGTGCGATCTTGATGCATCATGTGTTCCATTAATATTTCCATCTTCAAATACTTGCAAATAATTATTTGTTCGTGAGCACATCCTTACTCTTCTTGAGTTTGTTGGTGCGTTATTGACAATACCGAATATGTAGGACATTTCACGTAAAATTTTCCGATCACTTTTTACTGCTTGCCTTTTCACATGTTGCTTGGTAACATGTATCTCAGGGAGAAGATGTGGTAATCTTTGGCGTGGTCTTGGTAAAGTTAAGCTAAATGTCCACATAGGAGTGACACAGCTCAGGATGAAAAGACATAGTATCTGAAAGGAAGAAAAATACCATTAACTTACAATGCGGAAGAATAGCAGCCGATGTGGAAATAAACCAGTGAAATGTAGCGAACAGCAACTGACTAGAGTGAATAGCGGACAACAGGAACGAATAGCAGCCAACAAATAGTATAACAATGAATTGAAACAAATAGTAAATAACAGGGTTGAATAGCTAAGGATAGGAATGATATAACAACCAATAAAGATATAACACGGAATATAAAGGAATTGTAAATAACAGGAGAGAATAGCTAAAAATAGGTATGAATAGCAACCAGTAAGAAAGTATAACGATCAAATGAAACGAATAGTAAGTAAAAGGAGTAATAAGTTAAAAATAGGAATAACTAGAGCTGAAAGAAAAGACAAAGAAAAAACCATAATGGAAAGACGAAGAACATATCAAGGGACAGTAACAAAACTGATTACGCAAAGATAACAAATGAATGAAAACAGATAAAACAAATGTAAAGAATAGCACCAAGACACAGAATAACAGGTAATGACAATGAATAAAACCAACAAGAGGGCAAATAGAAAGATCAGTAAAACATAAAAACAGATAGCAGCAGCTTTGTAGGATTGTAATATAAATAATATTAACAATGATAGAAATGCAATATTCAATTAGAAATACATAGGAAGGGTTAAGAATAATATAACAAAGCAGGATAATAACTAACCGAATAGCATCAACTGAAGAATAGCAATAACTGATACTTACCTTAGGGAACAAAATGACTAGCAACAACAAAAATTATTTGATGATTGATGCATGTTAAGAATATATAAAATTGAATTGTAAATAACGCTAATAAACCTAAGATGTCTAAGGAATAGAAATGAATAACACCGACAAGGGGAATAATTCTTACTTGTAATTAAGAAATAATAAAGTAGGATTACAAAGATTAAAAGGTACAAATAATCCTCAACTTAGAATTGAAGATGCCAAATGACAATTAACTCTCTTGTCATCTGTGCTTCCTTTTAACGAAATAAAGAGTAAAATGTTGGAACCTTATCTAAATCCTTTTCCTGGTCGATGGTCAACAATTTAATCATCCCGTTATTACATCACATACCATAGATCCCTGACTTTAATCAATTACTGATTTCCTCAGCCATTATACGAAGCATCTAAGATAAAGAGCAGATGTCTAGACTGAATCTTGAAAGGTGTTTCGTTGTTCGGGAAGACCAAGTATCCAGCCAGATGACGAGAAAGGAATACACATGCATTAGTATGTTGAGACGATTTCATAGGTGGCTCCATTGCACAAAGTATGTTTATGTAAGGGCTAAATTGTTATGCTCCCAGCTGGAAGCAATGTCAAACATATATCTGTTTAATTAAATTCATACCGCAGTGCAGTTACTACATCTGTTTCCTCATGATTGTTAGAAGCATTCCTATTGTATTCCGTAGTGAATCACACCATATCGTCTGCTAACAAGAGAGTAATTTTCTTAATGAAATTAGCTTGTCACTTTATTGAGAGATTTTGTGGCAATAAATATGTTGCTTTGTATCAAAAAACGGAAACCACACATAAATGATTGCCATTTGCTATTATCGGCAAAAGAAAATAAAGGTAACTGTCAATTTGTAGGGCAACAATGTACATGCATTGTTTTCGTGAAATCCAGAAATTGATCAAACAAAATGAGGACATTATGTCAGGTGGCATTGTGGTAATCATAATGTGATACACGCCATTATAATACAACATGGCATATTATGCTATAGTACACAGTATCGTATACTTTATTCTATACCATATATCTTACTGCAATACCTTATTTCATATTACGTTATATTGCATTCTATTATACAATTTACTATAACAGATTTTATGATACGACATGATGTGTTATAACATTAAATTATGTTATATAATTGTAATATCATTATCATTGTTTGGGCGTACTAACTTTTGATAACTCATTACGCTATATGTTTTGACAGATAACGGCCTACAAACTGTTGATGATTTAATTTCATAATTAACGCATTAAGAGATTAAAGCATAAAAGCCATGTCCATGTCATCTATGTTAAGTTATGTTTTTATGTTACGTTACGTTACGTTTTGTTATGTTATGATATGTTATGTTTTTCTATATTTTATTATTTTACTTTATTATTATATTTTATGAAATGTTTTGTCATGTTACTTAAGTTTGTGTTATGTTATGTTACTTTATTTCTTGTTATGTAATGTAATGTTGCTATTTTATGCTATGTTATTTCATTTTTGTTATGTTGTTAAGTTATGTTGTTACGTTACGTTATGTTACGCTTTGTTATGTTATCTTGTTACGCTACGTTGTGTTACGCTATGCTATGTTATGCTATGTTACGTTACGTTGTGTTACGCTATGTTGTGTTATATTATGTTATGCTACGTTGCGTTACGTTATGTTATGTTATGTTGTTATGTTACTTTATGTTATGTTGTTATGTTATGTTACGTTGTGTTACGTTATGTCACGTTATGTTATGTTACGTTATGTTGTTATGTAACGTTATGTTATGTTATGTTACGTTATGTTATGTTGTTATGTTATGTTATGCTAAGCTATATCCAAACTGGTATCCAACATTTTAAGTCCTGGCTTAATGTCCAATTTATGATACTTAAATGCTTACTAGAGAGTTACTTTCAAGCTTGACATGTGATCATTAACATTGCATTGAGTTGACCAGTGAATAGCAACTGGTACTGCCATGAGGGCCAATAACGAAGTCAGAAGAAATTAGCGATCATTTAAGAGGATTAAAATTAACTAAGCTTTTATAGAAAATTAACTCATTTGGGTAATTTGTGTTACATAAAGCAGTACTGAAAATTGGAGTAACAAATATAATGACTTATTGTTACATCAAAACTTAAAATGAGTAAGTAAGTAAGTAAGTAAGTAATTAAGCAAGTAACTAAGTAAGTAAATAAGTAAGTAAGTAAGTAACCAAGTAAGTAAATAAGTAAGTAAATAAGTAAGTAAGTAAGTAAGTAAGTAAGTAAGTAAGTAAGTAAGTAAATAAGTAAGTAAGTAAATAAGCAAGTATGTAAGTAAGTAAGTAAGTAGGTAAGTAAGTAATTAAGCAAGTAACTAAGTAAGTAAATAAGTAATTATGTAAGTAAATAAGTAAGTAAATAAGTAAGTAAACAAATAGGTAAGGAAAGAAAGAAAGAAGAAAGGAAGGAAGGACTATAATAAGAAGTACGTAGGTAAGTAAGTAAACAAGAAAATAAGTAGGGAGTTGAGTAAATAAATGGACAAGTAAGTAATCAAGTTGGTAAACAAATTTAGTTAGTACAGTAAGCAAATAAGAAAGTAGGTGAGAAAAGAAGGAAACGATAGAGTAAATAACATTTTCATATATGTAAATATATCATTATGCTCTGCCAAATTTACAATCATAAGTGGTCTCCCAAAAGAACCAAAATCAAAACATTAAAAAAGATAAATACATTTGAAGAAAAACTAATAAGACAAACGAAGCAAACAGTGAAGGAATAATGTGACGTCAGAAGTCTCTGTCATATGACTGTCTCTCTAAATGAAAGGGAGAGGGAGAGGAGAAATGGGCCATTGCCTGAGGGAAGCTGGTTTATCGGAAACTATTGATATCTTGCGGCTTGTTTGAACTTAAACGTTGATCGTAGTCGGTGTTTTTGAGTAGATACCGTTTATGCGTCGCCAGAGGAAGCCCATAGCCCACGTCGATAGGTGTTTACGTAACGCGCTTGTTTACTGCGCATAGAGTACTGATACGGGCAGTGTTTATAGCTTTTTAACCTCGTCAGAACATCAACAAGGCGGCAGTGTTTTGAGATTACCGGGCCCAATTTGAAGCCTTACCTCACTAACGGACCCAAAACAAGCAATATAATGCACTACTTAGATATTTTCAAACCGGTTTCTTTACACGGGCGTTGCGAGCAAAGTGCGGTCTGCTTGGAAGTCTCGTCAGCAGAAGACAGAGATTTTCCTGCCTATTCATACGGCCTGTTTTGATAAATCGGAATACGACCAATTGACAACAGCAAGCTATATAGGACTTCATACCCTAACAACAGAAGTACTTACATCTTTTGAAAATATTCTGTGGGAGTTCCAACCTGTTTTTATCGCAGGACGATGTTAAGGAAAAGAGCCAATATCATTTTAAGTACAAAAGAGCAACAACTCTGTGATTAGGATCTACCAAGTACAATAGTTGACACTCCAATGTACATAAACAAGTGTATTGGTGATTTAAACGAAGAAAATTAAAATACTCATTTTGACCAATTTAAAGCCACTTAATTGCTAGATAGTAGAAGAATAGAATGCAATTATTGTAATTAGGACGAACTGAGGTTGGTATGAGGGTTATGTGTACTATTCGGCATTAACAAATTCTTTATATTGCCCGTTTGGTTAGAACCATGTTTAAGACTACCAGTAGACCAGAAGAGAGACAGAATGTTGCTTCGTGGTGGAGACAAACCGGTAAAATTGGTCATATAGCTGGCTAGACGGTAAAAATGGGTACAGCAGTCAGTAGACTGAATATAGATGGATACTAGACAGTCTTCTCCTGCTGAAGAGTACAAGGGTATGTCTAGAGCGTGACATTATTGCAGGAGGTATACTATTTGTGATTGGCAGTAGCCAGCAATTTGTCTGTCTGTTAAGTCTCCTCTTGTCGTAGCTGAAAGAGTGAGGTCGTATAGTTAACAAGAAAAATCGACCAAGCTTAAGAGCCATACGTGGTTGATACTTAAAACACGTATCCGATGACAGACATATCATCAGACAAGAATATAGAGAGAGCGACAGACAGTCTGGTTGAGACGTTTCCAGGTATTGATAAAGGAGTCAATGCAGATTTCAACTAACATTTATAGTGCAGCAGAAGTGCGTGCTAAGGAATATCATACGATACAGATACATTATTGTCAATTTGTTTCTGTTGCCAAACCTTGGAGAGGCAATGATACTTTGTTAGCCATGAAATCTAGCTGTAAGGACTCTAATAAAAGGTCCACACAGAAACTGATGAAATTTAGATTTTGTAAAAGTAAATATAACAGGTTATATAAAGTAAATTGTCACATAGTATGCGACAGTATAATATATTTTGTATTAATTTGTATATTCTTGTATCATCTTGTATGGTGTGATATAGAATATAATGAACATATATTGCAGTCGTACTCCGCTCTACCATTATTCAGAGAGTAACATGCTGTATTTAATACTTAGTTGTAGTAAGTTATGGCTATTAATCATATATTAAATTACTTAATTACTTATGTAATATTTATTGTATAAGATAGTATGGAGTAGCATAATAAAGTATGGCAAAAATAGTATAGTATAGTATAGTATAGTAAAGTATAGTATAGTATAGTATAGTAAAGTATAGTATAGTATAGTGCAGTGTAGTATAGCATAGCATACGATAGTATGATATGGCATGGTATGGTATGGTATGGTATAGAACGCACCACAAAATGTGCAATATTTCATGCTTAATGTATTCAGTTTATGCAAAAGGAAAATTGTACTAAAACCAAAATTCACTTACGTTATGTTTAAACTAGAAGGATGTTGACATGCTGTCAAAAATCTCAACAGTAGTAGCCCTAATCAGCCACGCCTCCATGAAAACTAACATAACCATGCACTACATTCATTGCAGGAAGGTAAAGGTACTCATTAAACTGAAACTTAAACTACAAAAAAGCTCAACATGTGTACAAATTTGATTTTGCAAGACAATATAGAGACTCTGATACCTACCTGAGATACAAGTTGTGGTAGCAAAGAAATTACACTACCAATAAGCGATAGTTGAGCAGAAGTTTCTAAAATGATGTATCAAAGATCTGTTGCCAGGGTCTGGTTCCAGGGAAAGGAAGCAAGCACATTCAAAGAATACCTTGTAGTGATGACATAATTATGATCCACAACTATCAGATAATAGGTATTTTTCTTTTTGATTGTGAGCATTAGTTTTGGAAGAGTTTGATGAGAAGGAGTAGGAAAATAAAACCTTGTCTTTTTGTGTGTAAGTTCTTAATTTCACTGACAAAGTAAAGAAGATCATAAACAAGGTATTATACAGAGAACAAGACCACTTTCTCGACCTGTAATGCCCAGACTCAAAAGCTAGGGCCTGCATATCTCCATTTGTACTTTTGTTTAATATTCAGAGTTGTCAAAGACCCTAGCTTTACCATCTTGTGAATAAGCAAGAGATGTCAGGGATCAAGACACTTCTATGTGTTTAATCGCTATAAATTACTTTCATATATGTCACATCGCGCTTACTATGTATTTAGGATCTGCTATTGTTTAACTAGTAGGCATTTGACAAGTCTTAAGACTGCGGGGTGATTTTCAGTGAAATGCACAAATTTGGCAAAGAAGTTAATTTATGGTCTGCCATATTCTACTTGCTGGCGTATTAAGGATTTCAACCCTTGTCTGTCAGTATGAACCCTAAACGAATGCTTCATCGCCATCATTGTGTCACCTCACACCTCTTGGTGATAGTGTGGTCTTAATGAGAGCTCGCCAACTTTGTCTGTCCTCCGTCAGTCTCACCAGGTCTGCCAGATTTCTGTTACAGTCGTCCTTAAGATCATCTAACCACTGTCTAGTCGGTCTTCCCCTTCTTCTTTTGCCTGGTACAGCGCAAACTTTTTTCAAGACCTTCTCTCCTCATTTGATGACCAAAGTACTCCATTTTCCTCTTCAAAATTTTCCTTAACAGTTCTTTCCCTCTTCCCAACTTTTCTAAAACTCACTGATTTGTCCTTTTTTCAGTCCAAGACACCCTTAACAATCTTCTGTAAGAGCATAGTTTAAAAACTTATATCCATTCCCTGTCCCTCTTCCTGAGTGTCCAAGACTCGCAGCCATAGCAAGTTGAAAAAACCTGAGGCTTCAAGTAAACGTAGTTTAAGTTTAATGGATACTCGTGATTTCCATATCCTAGTTAACGAATGCCTTAATAGGGAATAATAGGTGAAAATCTTTCAAATTGCATTTTACTCCTGTCTTTACTCGTATATTCATACATCAATATAAGATTATGACATAAACGAGACTTTGAATCCAAACTCTTTCCCTACATGAAAAAACTACCAATAATTAAATATATGATAATTGATCAACAAAGTAAAAACCTTTGATTGCTCACAAAATATACGTAATTGTCAACTATAAATGATCGTAATTATCGTCCATTCATCATAAAATTATTTGACTTAATCAATGCTTATAATTCATAAGACTAAGAAATCAATTTTGTACGGATCATTAATTTACAACTAATTTCAATCCTAAAGCGTAAAGATAAATGCTTACATAGTCATTCAATAAGTATAAAAAATTAATCGTGAAATATCAAAGGTTATAATCGGTTATTATGTTTATTGTATATTCAAGATCTCTTGTAATTTAGCAAATTCTACTCATCAGTACAAATATCAGATTTCTCTTGATTGTATTAAGCAAGTGATAATCTCTATATTTCTTTAGTACAAGGTAGCATAATATAGGATTTCAACACATGCATCCGTTTGCCAAAGAGTATTTTCAACTTTATAATATAATGATTGCCATTTTTCACCACCTGCGTCAATTCTTCGAGTATTCATTCATAAGCCGATACGTCCTCAAAGTTCTTTAGATATTCCTAAAGCTTCGAAAACTAACACAGGAAGCATTAATATTTTCTTATACTCTTTGTATTAAGTCCTTACCATATCAATCTTTGGAAATAAATAACACTTTTAATAACGACTTCCAAACTCGATCAATGACCATTTTTTATCATAACTATAAATGATGATTAGATAATATGGAATTCACGGTTTCTTGGTTATCAATCAGGTTTACACGTCTTTTGACTCTACCTTACTAGTAAAGCTAGGTAATTTTGGTTGCAATAATAGTTCATTTTGTACAACTATATCGAAAAAAACATGATAAAATATCACCGATTTTCTTCCTTGCCCACAACGAGCACATATAATCAAATAGTCTCTCTATACATATTTGCAATGAACAAGTATACATCATTACGATTATCGTATATCCATGCTTCGTTATATTTCTTGTATTGTACATACTTGGTTTATTTGACACAGATAATAGCCAGTCGCTTGCGTGCTATCTTGTCCGTTCATTTTCCTATAATCGCTGATGGATGTTTTGATCCTCCCAAACCATCAATTCCCTATTAAATGAACGACTTAGTACAAGCGGAAATCTCTATATGCTTGGTATCGCTTGATCGCCTGATACAAAGTGCTTAAAAATATAAACTTTCGGACACCCATATTTCAAAGGATATCATGGCCTGAAGATGATCATAATAAATAAATAGACGGAAAACTGCTTTCCGTCTTCAAAGCACGTTAATTATTACCTAGATGTAATCGATAAATCAGATAACATGTATTTATCTATAGATTGTATGGCAAAAGCTTGTAAGTTGATCCAATGAAACCTTTGCAAATGTAGAAATTGACAAGAAAGCCATCTCACAGCTTTAGACCAAAGTCTGAAAATGCAATATACTTCAAAACGTTGTAAATTGTTCAAAACGTTAATTTGTATTAAAAATTATTAACTTACCCTTGTTTTCAGTAAGGTTAAATACTGTTTACCCTTCATTATTCTTGTAGAATCTTACTGATAACTAAGCTCCACTTTAGGATCGTCCTTCTAGTCCACACCCAAGACCACACTGTTATGGCTTGTAAGAACGATAGTGTCCTACAAGGGCCAGATCGCATTTTTTGGCAAATACAAGGGTCATGCTTAGAAGACCAATTAAGCCTGCAGAGTCATAGGTTTTCTTACTTTTTCACGAACAGAGTCTATATGACAATACAAAGGAGTTCACGAAAACCGGTAGTAAGATATCTACTTTGTGGAAATCTTAAGATGTGAAAACAAAGACCAAATCTTTGGTTTTCCAATGACTTGATAAATAAGTACCAAAGAGCAACAACGAGCAAAGCGGTGAATATCGATATTAAACTTTCCGGTACTGAGGGCTTCTGTTGTTTCAACTTTGTCGTAACAGCAAAATGACTAAAGCGCTGTTTATTGTTAGATTTTGAACTACAACCGTGAATTAAGTCTTCCAGTAATTTGGCATTGTCATGGCTGGCCTTCGAACTTTTAATACACCAAAGCTATTTACGTCAAGGTAACACTACCCTCTCTTTTTCTCAAATCTTCTGCTGCATGTAACATAGGGCTATAGACTGGTGCTTGAAAACACGAAAGTCAAAAGCAACGAGGGAAGTATGCATGAAAAATTGACAAAATAAAATGGGAACAGTAAGGAAAGGGAGGTAGACATTTAATGGAGTGCAACATGAAAGAAAAATTATTACCTTCTGAGTCCCACATAGGCTGGCTCCTGGGAGAAACAAGGCCATTGCATTTTTCATCAGTGTGTTGAGAGAAGGCTTCTAATAGACCACACAATTATTACAAGTTACAACTCCAAATGCAACATCGCAAAATCGGAGTCTTTGATGGAACCAAATGGCTAATCGACTATATCTTCTCACCCTATGCATCACTTAAGAAAATTATTTTACTAAACGACAGTCGGAGTACAAACATTATTTCGGATTAGACAAAACCCGTTTGTATTGATAGCCAACACATGTCAAGAGTAAATGAAGATAAGAGCAGGCGGCAAGGCTCGATTAGAGAGTCTGCTGACAGACACTACTAATACTCTAATTTAATCTATAATGCTTGTAGCTTTGTTCTTATTTTGCAATGAATGAAAGCACTTCCTTGCCACTGAATAATTCTTCTAATGCGTCAGAAAATTGGAACAAAGTTGTTGACTGAGAAAATTTTTTATCGTTTACTAGTACAAGCTTGAAGGAATTCTAAGTCGCAGGACTCAGTTTTGTAAAGCTCAGGAAGCAACAAATTCAAGCCCATTCAATTTGTTTTGTCTGACAAAATATCTCAGACGAGCACATACAGTGACCTCTAAAATTGATTCTCGTATTAATCCATTCCTCCGAGTTTCCTTCCCTCTACAAACACTTTTTCCTTTTAGCACTCCTATGCCAATGTTTTGATAGACTTTATGATTAAAGACCTCTTTCAAAGCTGTAATGAATAGGGGTTTCATAAACTAAAACTGGTCGTGGAGTGACAGCCTTAAACATAGACACTGTCTTCCTATCCTGCTGTCCTGATGAACTGGGCTCATGAAAACAAGACTGAGTTATGAAAACTTTTATTATCGGACGTTAAATCTTGAAAAGTTTTGGCAGCGACTATGCCACTATAAGAGACATTTAATTTTTGTGGCTTCATCGAAGACGCAAAATAAATAACGACATGATCTACAAGTATCTATCTATCTATCTATCTATCTATCTATCTATCTATCTATCTATCTATCTATCTATCTATCTATCTATCTATCCATCTATCGGCTAAACAAAACATGCATGTCAGTTTTAACTTTTTACAATCCTAACAGCAAATTAAACACGTAAAGTATACGTTAAAAATCACAACACGTGTCGTGTAAGGCTTGATCAAATCGTGGTGGCATTTTCAAGTTGGTTTCGCACAATGTACATCAATAAACAAAACCTCTTTCTTTTTGTGTGTGTGTGACGTCACTTCGCTATCGCTCTTTAATCCTGCAATTAGACCACGTATGTAGTGTTCTGCTTTGAAACAAATGAAAATTTCTTGCCACACAAAACATTCATGGAGAACTTGGAGGTCTACTTGAGTCTGGGTCCTTGGGAGATTGCTGCCCTCCAAATTCACGACCCCCTCATCCCCTACTACACCCCAAAGTTGGGTATCATAAAGGGCAGAAAACTCAAGGGCTATAAAGAAGCTTACTTAAGTCCGGATCCATGAGAATATGCTTATTTCATGAATTCACGATCACTTCTTGCCTAACCATACCCCGACGTTTGGGCGAAGAGAAATACGAGTATTTGTAATATCCATCATACTTAACGGAATACAATTAATCTTGTTAAGCGTATCATAGACGATGTTTAGAAGAAAGAAAAAAATTTCAGGGCTTTACATTGGGGAAAAAAAAGAATTCCAATAGTAAAGACGAGAAAAACAAGTGAACTAAGAAAGATAAACTGGCGAAAAGAGTTTAAGCAATTGAAGTCCAAGGCTAAAGTTTTAAATTTCTTAGAATTTGCTCCGTTTTCTGTGATCCATTTTGTTCATCATCAAATCCCTATTGCAGCATTTTCTCCAAGCAACTCATACATCTAATATCGCACATGAATGCACCCTTTCATGGGTTTTAAATTTTTAAGAACGTGTGCCCGCTGATAAGGATAATACTGAAAATCAAGCCAGTGCTAAAATTTTGCAAAACAGACGTCGACAAGATCTTCTAACATTAGGTTGACACAATGGTTCAACTGCCTTGAATCAGAGAATTATCTCTGACACTCCAGATGCAAGGCAACATCAGGTGTGGTTGCATCCAGGGCAGGAAGAGGTTATACTACCTAGGTTATCTACAGACATTTCAGCTGATCCCTTTAGTGCGTGCAGAGCTTTCATACCATGCCACTATAGCAAGGGTATGCAAGGATAATCGACCGCACTCAGCAATCCTTCCCTCCACACACCCTTTATCTGCAGGGCAGGAATCTAGGCTTGATATCGAGATATTAAAAGCGGCCTATATGCAACTTAACATTAAATGAATATGGTTTTGACAACACCCGCGTTTGGTGGCATCAGATATATAAACTACCAGCCTTTGGCGGGGGCAGTACCCTTGTGAGTTGAATATATAGTCCTTGATGTTTAATGCCGGTATTTCGTTGAAACCTGGCTCTCTGTTTATTGCGTTCAACAAAGCATTTTGAAATTGGACGTCCCTGACTGACTGACTGACTGACAGACTGACTGTCACGTCAACAAACGTATGAAGATGACCGTTTCGTAACAATTTCGTGTTTTTTGAAACTAAGCACGTTCACCACTACCACGAAATCTTTCACATCATGATGATTCGAAGAGAACCTGCTATACTGACATTAGTTTTTCTATGTTTCGCGCTTACTACCTCTACGTACAATGCTGAAAGACAACTGACATGACATGACATGACATTACCGTCATATCATGTTCATCGTCACGAATTCGAACAGGAGTTGCAATGATTACATTTTCATTTGTTCTCCAAGCCAATCCAGAGTAAGATATTCCACACGTGACCTATCACACCGGAAGTGAATATAGTAACATTATCTTAGATCAAACGTAGAAAGTAGCAAAGAAGTGTGGAGGGTCCTCAGTATCATACAATATTAAGAAATTCACTCTAGGGCGACCAAAACATTTAAACGATTGAAGAAAATATGTTCGATGAAGTGCAGTGTCTATACTGGGACTTGAACCGAAAACATGTACCTACCGTGCATACATTTTAACAACTGGGCAACCGAGTCACTGGTGACCAGGGTGTTTATCATTATAATTTGTAGAATACTGCAAGAAGACCACCTTGCCTATGCTTAAATGGAAAACGAACAAAACGGAGATTAATACCTTGTAGATATGGAAAAACAACGCTGAACAGCGTCTAGTATAACTATTTTTGATCTTCAAGTAAGTCAAACTCGCTTACTTCTGTCAGCAATGAGTAGAAACGTCAATATATTGATACTTTGTATGTACAAAACACATGCTACAGCTTGTAAGCGTATATATCAAAAGGTTGACACCCAACAACACGAATGAATTATAATTATTCGAGATGAACAACTCGATAAATGAGTCTTATCTTCTTCTATGAAGCTGTTTATCCCAGTAATCAAGGTATCACAGCTATGGTTGAGGGACCATGGTTCAAACCTCAGTTAGTCAAAATCATCACTATAATTCTATTCAATACACAATGTCAACATGTCTAATTACCTCTGCCAGGAAGTAATGTCTTTTTCAGGGCTTGTCTGTTTGTCTATCTGTTCGTTCGTTAGCAAGATAACTAAAACTTAAGAATGTATGGATATTTACGAAACTTTCAGGAAGTGTCCGACCTGAGATAAGGAGCAAATGTTTAATCTTTGTGGATGATCTGAATGAAATCTTGGATTCTCAATCACTTTTCGGCAATGCGCTAGTGATAGATAACCCACTTACCATGTTTCGTAATGATATCTTGTTGGAAGTAGGGAAAACCCTCTGTTGAACAATATTACTGGCTTGGCGGAGATTTAGTTTCACGGATTTCTTCTAGTTTTATCTAGGACTAGTGCAAATGACGAGAAATTGATACCTTGTTGGTATAAAATGCATTCCCCGCCTTGTCAGCATATTGGCCAAAAGCCAGTCACCAGATTGCAAGAGTGGTTTATCAGGGATAAATGACTAGGAAACTTGCGCCCTTTTCCGTTTAGCTGTTTGGCTCAGCAGGAAAGCGTCGTGTTTGCATTTCAGAGACCCTTGTTCAAGTATTGGGTGATCAATCCTTCAAGGGCAATCTTTACTTTTCCCATAAGATCTCCCACGTCTCCGTAAGGAAATTGTCTAGGTCTTGCACAGGAAGATAACTTTTGTAGTTTACTGCTGGGCACCGAAAGCCCTCGATCAAACGACACGACAATCTTCTCACATTATTCAGAGAAGGGAGTGGTTCGAGTGAATGAAAATCTTGGAGACGAATCTCTTTAATTCTCGAAGAAGTAGTTGAAACCGCTTTTCGGCTTTTATATTTAAAGACTTACCCTTTCAAATATTATTATTCACATCCCAAATGGAAAAATTTAAAACTCCTGCATACGTCATTTTTACTTTTTCTCATAAGCATCGTTACTTGTTAAGCTGCTCCTTATCAGAGGCATTAAACTCTCCCAAATTTTCAAAACCGTCTCAATTTCACATTAGCATGCTTTTTCTGTTTTTCCCCCGGCTGCACTGGACAAGGGCAAGCAAAGTACACCACTACACAAGTCACGATTTGTTTTTGAGCTTTATATGACATATTTTAAAGAAAGGAACGATTATAGATGGAGAAAAAATAAATCGACGATTCTGAAGGACCATTGAAGAACGATAATGTGCGGAAATCCTAATTTAGATCTACAATGGACCTGCCTGACAATGTAAGTAAGTAAATCCTACGATGGGGTCAGTATTATACATTGTAATTCAACGCGATGTTTGTTTGATCTCTAGCTTAAAGGCAGTCTATCCGAAGGAATATAATGGGAGAATTCCATCAAAATTGCTTGTGTAACAAAGGTAATTACAACAGCTTTACCAGGCCACGCTTGGAAAGCAATGTTTCAGTGAGAATTACTGAGAAGAGAGAAATCAGCAAAAATTTTTATAAGTACAAAATCGAAGTAAATAATTTAGAATTTCAGAAGCAATTCCTTTGAGCTATATACAATTGCATGGTCCTTCCCAGAGACTCATGTAATCATAGTGGTACCTTTACCTCTGTTCCTTACATAAGATTTCCAGGTCTCATTCTTTCTGGAAATATCGGCAATTAATGGATACCGTGCTGATGCAAGGGTGTGCCGGGATGGATACCGGGCTGATGCAAAGGCCTGTCAGCATATACCCTACCAGACAGACAAAGGAGTTCCTAACCAAGGTTGAATAACTAGGGATATTTCGACCATTTCCGTTGAGCTGCTTTGCAATCATCTCTGCTTCCTTTCAGCAATGACTAACACATGCAAAATAGAAATTGCCCTTATAAGCCAAGACTTTTACATGTATGGCTCAAAGACGGAAGGCCACAACATACACTTGAGTTCGGGGCTCAGTAAGAAAGAATCCTTCCTTCTGCTTCAGGAAGAAAAGTAAGCATTTCACTGCATTGCAGACAGTATATGCAGTTACATACAAGGTTTAGTCAAGGAATGGTAGAGACAGATATGTCTCTTAGTTTATCACTATTACTCTGGTATTGAATCATCTTAATAAGTAAACATACGTAGGTTTCATGTAAGGAATTGCATATGCATTTGATATAAATGATCATAATTATCTTAAATACACATGGTTAGTAGTGGAAAAGTGGAAGCAAACAAACCCTTAAGCCTGAAGTTTTTTTACACAAAAACCTTTCTATTGACACACGTAGATGATCTGGATGGGTAATATCAGAAAACCTAATAATGCCATCAAAGACTCTATCCTAATTAAAACCTAGCAATTTCCTTTTTTCATTTTTTATCCATTTTTATTATTTCATAATTTATCTTACTATATAATTTACATTCATCCATCGGCAATGTTGTGAAATCAATTTGTCATTTTTGATTGAGGTTAAGGATTTTAGTTTTGGCTTAACTCATATAGCTTTAGTTTGTTCTCACACTTAAGAATGCTATGTGGCAAAATTAAGAAACGTCCCCAAATATTGTATTTTTAATTTGAGCCAGAGAACAGTGGTTAAGCGCGGGATTGAGTATCCAGTAGAGATGGCGAATAAAGAAAATGTTTGCATATGTTATCTTAGATCTTTACAACTGAGAACCCTTAGACGACAAGCAGTATCGTTTTAGCAACTTTATATCCCTTTAAGTATTTTTTGAAAACGCTTTGAATTTTGATTCAGGTATTCTATAAGGTAGATCGTAATATTTTCGTATTTTTTAAGCCCCTTTGAATCTGTCTTTCCTCACAACCTTTGTTTTCAGTAACTAAAACCGTTCAAGCGTTGTGTGAGACATTCTACCTGATCTTGTCAACCTCTATGTACGAATAAAGGGTGCCTTAAAGCTGTAAAATACCTCTTCCTGTTGTACGTCATTGAAACTTGCTGTGAAAACAATGTTTTGTTCAATACCTATCCTGTGTGGAAGTAAGATTATTTTGTCACTCAAATTTTGGTTAGAACAATCTCTGATATATTCAATGAAAGGAGATCATCTTATCAGTAAACAACTCATTTTCGCGAAGTAGAAACAAGATGATCTCGATTGGGGTGGCCACGAGGATTATTTGCACCCCAGACCTGAATATCGGCTCAAGCAGTTTAAGTTTTATTAAAGTGAACTGCTTATTTAAATATTAGTTCTGACAAGTTTCCTATTTCACAATGTGTAATGTCCTGTTAAAGTTTGCAAAAAACCCATGAGCTTTCTTGTTGAGACAGGTGTAAGGCAATGCTGTATATTTACACCAAAACTGTGTAACATATTCTAGTATTTTTCATGGACGATCCTGCAAACTTACAAGCGAACGTACACGTTGACGAGGGTCCCTTTATGCGTAATGGACATCCTGCACTGGTATTAGATACGTTACTGGTATTAGATACCCTATGGGAAAGTATTTACAAAACTGAACTTTTCATGGGAAATAGAGATTGATGGCAAACTTAGTTAAATATAAGGAATGATCACTGGAATAAAAGGATTACAATTGATGATGAAATTGTCGAGAATGTCGATAACTCCATTTTCTTAAAATTGGGTGTCCCGGCAACATTTAGTGATTTAAAACGAAGAATATCACTTCTGATACTTTGAATAGAGGACATTCCATGTACGTCATGATTAGACTGCAACGTATGCCAATAACCCTGGACGCAGGAGGGAGAAGAGATCCAAAGACTCTTGGTCTATTTAAAATTTGCTTTTGAGAATTGACATGATTAGGAAGAGAGAATTATATTATTGGATCATATGGAGAGAAGAGAAGAGTCAGTCTTTCTTGTATGAATCTTCTAAAATTAAGAACGAGGTAAATCTCTCAAAAGATGAATTGATAAGATAGAAAAAGGCTTAGAATGTTAAATAAAAGTGACTATAAATGCAGTTTAAAAAATATTAAAACCGTTTAATAGAATAGAAGGCATTATGTAGTTCTCAAAATAGTGTTTCTTAATCTGAAGAACATATCATGTAGTTTTCAGAATATGATGCTTGCTCTCATAAATATATTGATTTATAATGCTCTGTATTTTCTGGCCAGATCTTTTACAAATTCACAAAATAGTGTGCTATTGTAATGATAATATTTATACACTTTGAAGTTTTGCAATTACTCATAATACGTATGTGCGGATAATTACATATAGCAAGGCATATCCAAACACTTTATAATGTGTTCCATGAATCATGGAGATCAGTCCAGTCCATAACACAGTGATAAAAAACAGGCATAGATCATACTATACAGCCAATCGTTTTAAGTAACAAATTATTCAAAGGTTTTAACATATATATGAAAACAGTTACTGTCCTCTGCGATCACTCCAATAGCACACATACTCCAACTAACAAACTGTACAAATGATTTTGCAAGTGTTCAATCAACAAACTGTACAAATTATTTTGCACGTGTTCAGTTAATTGATCATACAAATTATTTTGCATGTGTTCAATTAACAGACTGTACAAATGATTTTGCATATTTTCAATTAACAGACTGTACATATGATTTTGCAAGTGTTCAATCAACAAACTGTACATATGATTTTGCATATGTTCAATTAACAGACTGCACAAATGATTTTGCATATGTTCAATTAACAGACTGCACAAATGATTTTGCATATGTTCAATTAACAGACTGTACATATGATTTTGCAAGTGTTCAATCAACAAACTGTACATATGATTTTGCATATGTTCAA
>JANTCA010027248.1:9495-22282 GCA_024741275.1 Chironex yamaguchii | reverse complement strand
ACGATCACTTTTCAACGTGTTGGTCCAATATCAAAAAAAGTGATGGCAAAAAGTGATCGTCTAACCCGGCCCTAAAGCCAGCATGATAAAATATAATGGAAATCACCGAAAAGGCAGTAATAGAGAGCTTGGAAAAGGCTAGCCAGTGTGCTAAAGTCTAGCACTAAAGAGCAAAAATACTTCAAGTGCTGCAATTTGCAATTAGGTAAGAGCTATCAATGCCTCATCAAAATATTATTTTTTTGAATTGAAAATCGAAACTTAACACGATTTACGCCAACGGAGTTGACAAAATGAAAAACTCTGCCACTGGCTACAACTTGGAATACGTAATTCATTTCTGCAGGGCGGGCAAAGAGTCCAATTTCACAAGTCCAGGGGGGGGCCTTGCCCCCACCCCTCCTGGCTACAGGCCTGGTTCAATTCAAAACATCTCATAACTGCAAGGTCACAAAACTGCCACATTGCTGACCTACCTAAAGAACACACAGCAATCGAAATTCAACACAATGGATGTTGCCCTACAGAAATGGAAAAATGAAAGTTTCCCCTTAGTCAACGCACTATTGAACGTACTACTCACTTTGTCAGTGACACACTCAACGCAGACAGCCTCAACGTCACAACTCATCAGGTTCAACCACACTGTCTAACACTGACATCCACAAAACTCACACGTCAGTCATCAGACGTCAAATCTCTTTAATTCACCTGTTGGGAGAGAGCTATGTAGTGATGACAGGGCGATCTATGTAGATGACCATCTAAATTCACCTCTGAGAAACAATGTCCTGTAGCTCAGTTGTCAGAGAATCTGTCTGATAAGCAGAACATAGCGGATTCATCCTGAGCCCTGGGAGTACAATTTGTTTTTCACAAATACAACAATTTAGGTTTCATTGCAAGACAACACATGCCGTCATAAGTACAGGGTCACAAAACAAAACAGACACACAGACGAACATACTTTTTTATGCTTGCATCCACTAAAGAAACTGTTTAGTTGGTTCGACATATTTCTAACAATTTTTTTATATATATTTATGTCAAATTTTACATTTTAGGTTATTTTAAGATATCTTTCGAAATATGTAGTCTTTATCTAGAAATTCCAAAAATAGATTTTTATGACCTTATCACTAGAGTACTCTGACTGTTGTTACAGTTGTTATTTTTCCTCCTACACATAACCTCCTAAGCTAACTTAAATTTCCTCCCATCTTACCTCCGATTTGTAACTGGGTTTCTGTGTCCAGATCTCTAGTTCGTCCATTATGGCAATAGCTGTCAATGCCAACGTTTGAGTAGTAAGCAATTCCGCTACCCACATTACTTCTTGTTTTGACAGGCACCGTTCTGTTCTTACTCCAGGCACGATCTGGTAGTAGCTTAAGAGTAACTTGTTTAATTATAATTGTTGAATTATAGTTCGTCCTGAGCCTTCGGAATCATGTCGATGTCTGCAGTGTCCATCATGGACCTTAAAGGGAAGGTAGGCTTCTCTATCCTGTGTTATACATTACAACTTACTGTTTTCCAATTTTTTTGCTTTCAGTTATCGCGTACTTTAAGTTTACAGCCGATTGTACAAATTTTCTGCCATTTTGGCAATTGCTAGTCAACTGTGCGCTTTGTTTCCGTTTCCTTTCGCGGCAGAACGCAAAGAAGTTCATGCTTTGTAAACATCACAAACCTTCGCTGGGGTCTCTTGCATTGACGTACCTGACGATCAACTGGTAAATGACATGTGATAAACTTCAGGACTCCTCCCCTGGGAATATGAATGGCTGAAATAGGCCACGAATGCGGTAATATGTCGAACAAACTGTAGGCCTACTTAACCTTCGTCTATATCCATGTACACAGGGTAGACTTTCACATTCCCCTTTGATTCATGAAAATCAAGATAACTTGTGGTCGTCTTGAAAAATACGGTGGGAAGATTACTGTGAAAATCAAAACTTTTTGAATCAATCCCGAATAACCAGTTAATTAAGCTGTTATGCTTGACATCCAAACAAATCCTCTGAGAATTCATTAAACTATGATCACCAACTCATTCAGTTTGTAAGTTTCCAATTGGTACATGCATTATCCCATAGGAACCTATTTTCACCACCTATGACAGGGAATGACCTGTTCGCAAATTTTGGATGGCTATGCACTCCCCTTTTAGTAGGTTTAAGTACACATAAATGACAATAGAAATCTATTGCTATAGTTATGTAGACATTATCTTACTATGCCTCGTTGGGCTTTATGGGCCATGTACACGTGAGCATAACACATCATCAAGTCAGTCTGAATCAGCGAGATGCATGATTTAGTTATCAAAGTAAACAGGTCTCAGACTTGGAATATTCCAAATTTATAGCAGCAGCATCTATCAACTGCTGTTGGCTCATCAACTCATGATCTGTTATTACTAGTTCAATAAAGCAAATACAAGCTGCAGTCACATTATCTAGTCCCATTTGAACAAATGCCACCCTCAATATTTACATGCATTTGAAGAAAAAATTAATTCATGATGACAGCAAGGATAGATGAAACAATAGAGATAAGAACATTAAGCACCTCCATGGATGTGCTTAACTTGGCCAAGTGGGTTCTTTGATATGTTCCCAAAATCATGCTTGGGACAAGTTGTAAAAAAGACCATCTACATGGGTTGTATGTGACAATTGATGTAATCCCCTACAAAGTTTAGAAAGGTCTGTTTTTTGCTCTTGTGGGTCCTGTAGTAGCTCCTGTATTGTGTAGGCAGATTGCAGCAGAAAACATTTGCATTTTCATCATCCAGATTTCATGTTAGGCAATTAAGTAACAATGCACTTGTTAGGCTAAGAAATATTCTTGTTTCAGTAATGGGTGACATAACCTTTTAAATATTTGCTTTTGAACTGTCAGATATTGCCTTGGTTTTGAGCATAAGAGAAAATGGTCACATTATTTAACTATGGTCTGGTATCTTTCAAACTTAACCATTACAGCCCATCTTAGCAGCAGAATCTTGCTGTCTCATTAAATGGTGTTGGGCCTTTTAATATAAATTATTTGCAGTATTTTGGAGAGAAGTGCGTTTAGTAGCTAATGGTCATGTGGGAACCTCAGTATATTAGCATTAAATCAGATGTTTCAGTGAGAAATCCTATCCTAATTACTTATAAAATTTGTAACTTTACATTATTTAAGGCTGAGCAAAAATGTTTTTTGTACAAATTAAACTTTGCCAAAAATCCCGCAATGTAACCTTGTAAGACCCAAACTCATAAGTTACGTACAAATTAGTACTTTAACAAGTATCCATATAGATCCGCCTATACGTAGTTGTAAGTAGTTAAAAATTGATAGGTAGTCATTGGATTGATGAAAAGGTAGTTGATTCGTTTTAGGTTGCAAATCCTAACTCAAACTAGTATTTGTCAATGTTTAGATGAATTGAAGTTGTATTAATAATAAAACACTCCTAAAGTTACTTAAGAACAAATATAAACTCAAGCTAAAAGAAATCAAATTCTCCTATTGTGATGTCTTTGTTTATCACAATTGATGCTTGTTATATAACTAAGCTCTTGCAAACACATTTGAAGTGTTTTCCTATTTGGGAATCAAGTCATTGTCTACTAAATATAGAGCTGTTGTATTTCATAGGAAGCTTAACTGTGCCACAGTTAAGGACTGAAGATTGTTTGTCACTTGCACAAAAACAATTTATGACTTATGCACTTAACTATGTCATTTGTGCTGTGTCCATTGTTCTGCTGGTGGAATAAGTCATGGTGGATTGATGAGGTGTTTCATGAGTCTTTTTCAGTTTTTAAAACAGATTGAGTAGTGATTTGCAAACACTTAGATCTAAATTATGTGACAAGAACATGTTTTTCTGCTGTCCTGGTTAGGTAGACTGCATCTGATGCATATGACAACTTTCTTGCTAGCATTTATTATGGAATTTATTATATTAAAAAATTTAGCAATAAGTGTATAAATTATAATTTATTTTAGAACCTTATTTCTCGGAACTACCGAGGAGATGTGGATATAGGAATAATGGAGAAATTTCTTCCCTTGGTCTTGGAAAAAGAAGAAGAAGGAAACATGACTCCTATAATTGTCCATGGAGAAGTTACATTTGTTTATATAAAATACAACAATTTATATGGTATCCTTTTTTTGAAACATAGTATTGTTTATTGTTTATTATCAGTAGTAAAGCATGTTAATATGGTGCTTCTTGTTACTCAAGCTAAACCAGCATGCCTTTTAATTTGAAAATATGACACATGAATACTGACTGTGTAGTGGAAACTATGCATCCTGATTGCCATTTCTGAAAGACCATTGATGAGACAATATAACTGAGACATATTCTCACTTTTGTTAATTTTGTTAACCTGGCTCTGGAATGACATATGATGAGTAATGTATTCATGTTTCTTTTGGTTCAACCATCAGATTATGTTATTACCTTGTCATGTTCTGTAAAAAGCACCACATGTCAAGATGGTGATTATAAACAGCATTATTTTTAGCTGCATGATACCATACTGACTAGAAGTACCTTAGGGGAAAATTAAGGTCAGTGACATATCACAGAATTAGAAACCTGTTTTGGATGTAGTAGACTGTAGCCAGCCGCTGCTACTGTCTTCCAGGTCAACAATATCTAGGAATGAGTAAGCCTTAAGTTTGAATCATATTAACATTGTATTTGATTAGATGTTGTAAGCATGATGATTTGAGCCTCATCTACACAATTGATTTTTCTTTGACAAGTCTTCTTCAACAGTTACACGTGCTCACGTAGATGACAAGTTGTTTCTGTCAAGTTTGACTTGTTGACCCACCGGCACTTGTGGATTAGCCTTGTTTTGATTTATTTGGCCTGCAACATATTTTCGTTTTTCCACCAAAGTTTTAAAGCAAATGGCTCAACTTGCAAGAACAAAAGTTTCTGAATGAAAATCTTACCAGGTGGGGGATTGAGATGAGTAAAAATTATCAAGTGCATTTGAGACATGATCTACCAATTTTTCCTTGACACTGGCATGCCAGCTTTTGATTAAGTGTACTTGTCAAGTGAAAAAGTGTCATATTTCCTAAATTATTTCTGATCTACATGACAAAGAAAACTTGTCAAAGAAAGCTTGTTGCAGAAAAATTGATTGTGTAGATGATGCTTTAGTGTTGCAGCCCCTGGAGTCCATCAAAATTTTTGGCAGCACAAAATTGCTGCCACGAGCGAGAACCTCATCGGCAATTTTTTTTCCGATGTCCATTTTGGTTTTTGTTTGAATTGCATGGAAATTTGACATTTTTGCTTCACCAATGGCACTTTTATTGACACCCTGCTAAATTATACTAGGTTGATTGGTGGGTGGGTGTTTTGTTTGGTTGGCAAATGGATGAAATCCCCTGTTCATTGCAAGCTGCTTTTTAGAAGATTGTGCAAGAGATGTATTCATCAGAGAAACAGACATGAATAGCATTTAAAGCATTTTCATTTTAAGTGTGGGCACTTAAATATTCACTTTTTGTAGGGTAAAGGGAAAGCCAGAGAAATTTGTTTAATTGTCAAAATTTTTTAATGTATCCAAATGGTTTGTAACTTTCGCCCCAAAAGGCTAAAACTGTCATTTTGGGTTTTTTTTTAAATATTTGACTGTCATATGTGCCTGAAAAATCATTCAGCATTTTTTGCTGTAGCACTTGCTTTAGGCAAAGCATTTATGACAGCATTGCCATATGCTGTCACAGATTCCAAGGACTGGTGTTAAAATAATATGGCCAAAACATTTTTTTTCTGACCAGCTATCTGTCATGTCACATTTTTCATGAAGGTTATAAATATGTTGGTGTCAGCTTTTGAGTCTGGAGGTTGCAATTTCATCTTGCATCTGCTCATTCTCAATTGTGGTTATGTTCCACTTTTGCCATTATTATTATTATTATTTGTAAGTAAACCATTATCTCAATTGTTGCAAACTAATATGGCATCTTAGCACAAAGGTTCAAAGAATGGACATTTTAACTCATTTATTGTCATTGGTCTCTGTGTGTTACCCAGATAGATATTGATATATACACAGATAAAGGTATTCATACAGATATGGAAATAGGTGTGTAAAAGTGTTTGTTTCATGTTTAATTTTGAAGACATAAAGGATTCCTTGACTCTGATCAGTTGTTGCAGTTACAAAGACAAATGCAAATGTTGGCTTAATATTTGTTTTCCTGCATAGACTTGTACAGGTATGAAAGTAATCCTTTTGCTTTTCTCTATCTTGATCTCAGTTTATGTGACATCAATAACTTCTGCTGATGTAAGCTTGTTTTAGTTTGATCTAAATATGACAGTCAATTTGCTAACTAAAGCAACATGTATTAGTTTATTTTATTTAACTTGCTGGTTCCAAGTATTCTACATGCAATATAATGCATTAAAGGTTTTTGTTGTTTTATAACTTTCAGCATCTGTCACAGATGTATGGCTTTTTGATAGCTGCAAGTTAAGAGATATTTCACGTCACTGTCAATGTCAGCTTCCATAAAAAATATATGGAAAGTTTTCTATAGTCTTGAGTAAAGTAAGTGTAATGACCTCATCAGATCAAACTTGATAAAAAAGTTATTGTATAGATCAATGATAACCATAGTGATGAAATTTATGTCTTAGGATACAGTCTTGTAGTCATATCATAGTCAATTAACATTGCTGCTGTGCAATTTATGTTGCTTTATTTAGCAATTTTCCGTGATTTAGACTTGCATCATTTTTGAGACGTATTCTTCTTCTCTCAGCCTGACCCTGCCACTACTGTCGGATAGCCTCCACATACGTTTCCACTCTTGACGATTTTGTGTCACTTGCATCATCTCTCCATCTATGCTTTGATCTTCCTCTTGTTCTCCTTCTGTCCCTTGGCATCCATTCTGTTTTTTTCCTAGCCCATTTGTTGATGTCCATTCATACAACTTGCCCTGCCCACTGCCATTTAGCTCTTTTTGTTCTCCAGACTATATCTTCCACCTTTGTCCGTGCTCTCAAATTTTCATCTCTGATCTTATCTTTTATCGTGACTCCAATCATTGCTTTTACCATGCTGCATTGGACTACAGCCAATTAATTTTTTAAATTTTTTGTTAGTGACAATGATTCTGCTCCTATTATGGTATGTAAACAAGAAATGTTTCTTCCATGTCCTTTTGTCAGTTTTTGAATCAAGATATTCATTATATGTCTTTGACTAGGTCTTTATTGAGTATTTCAAAGAAATGGAAGAAGAAAGTATAAGAGACAATTTTGTTCTAATTTATGAACTTCTGGATGAACTGATGGATTTCGGCTATCCACAAACGACAGAGACAAAAATTCTGCAAGAGTAAGAGATTATAACCATTAGCAATATTATTTTGAACATTTGCTTCAAATCCTTCACTTGATATTAGAGACACATCAGAATATTTTCACACTTAACATGATATTACACTTAGTGACATACCTGACAAGATTTTAAAGTAATTAAGACTGTGGACTAACAGAATTTCACCTATGTTTTGTTATCCTTGGTATCCATACCTGTTTTCTTTAAAATATGTTTGATATAGGGTAGATCAACAGGAAAAGCTAATTATAACAACAATGTCAAGATAGGCATGTGTAAAAATGGTTTGGAATGATTGTAGCATTTGCAAATCACTGCAATTAATATACAAAAGCTTTAAAATACAACAGTTCTGTCCGACAATATAAACATAGTACTTATAACTAAATTGTTGCCAATAGGATACCGTATGATACCGGAAATGTGGCTATATAAACCAAAAATACATGATATCTATGATCAGCATCCTACAGCAGAGGCTGTACTTAAAAGTCAGAATAAACTATAAACTTAAAGAATAGACTACTTGTTACCTAGTTATGATAACATTTTACTTGATATGATTCACAAGATGATAAGGAGTGATTTTTAAGCTATCGAATTGTTGCCAGAAACTACGAGTTCATACTTTCTGTATTAGAAGATGTGTTTGTCTTAAAAGTATAAACATATATGCTACTTACTGTGAACAACAAACTAAGTTTATTTGAATTTCATTGTTTAGATTTATCACCCAACAGAGCCACAAGCTCGAGTTAGCTCCAAAACCACCACCAGCAGTAACTAATGCTGTATCATGGAGGGGAGAAGGGATTAAATATAGGAAAAATGAAGTATTTTTGGATGTCATTGAGTCAGTCAATCTTTTGGTGAGTAGTTATGCCTTGTGTTGCTTGTTTTGTGTACAGCTTGTATTTAGTATGAATCTACTCATTTAATATGTATGTATTATTTAATACTTATCCATTTATTTACTATGAATATATTATTTCATATGTATCTATTTATTTAATATGTATCTATTTATTTAATATGTATCTAGTTATTTAATATGTATCTATTTATTTAATATTTATCTATTTATTTAATATGTATCTAGTAATTTGATATGTATCTAGTCATTTAATATTTATCTATTCATCTAATATGTATTATGAGTCTGTATACGTCCACCACAGCGAGCAACCAAGCATATATTATATTCTCCACATGACGTGTTAATTATCAACTGACATCACCCCCCCTCAAAATCAGGGCGTATTACCCAAATACCGCCTTGCAATTGGCTCAGTTATAGATATTGCCATCAATGGTGCAAACCAACTGATCAGACCAACACTCTGCTACATTAAGTTTCGCTCAAATTGGGGAGATAAACTGGATCGACGAAGAAAAATTTGGGGATAGATTGACACAGGCATGGCAATAAGCACGGTTTAGGTGCAGGGTCTTGTGACCAATCACCCAAAGCCTTTGGCTGGAATCCAAACATAAGCATTTGTGCCAACAAACTGGTTGCATTAACATGATGATTTATATTGTAGACAGCTTCAGGCAAATTTGTTGCCCATGAAGATCCTTCCATTGCCATTGCCTCTAGTCTGTCTTTCAAGGTGGCATGGCTGCACTCAAGAACTCCATTTCCTTGTGGATGATACACCGTCGTACGGCTTGTCTAGATTCTGTGTATCTTAAGAAGTTCTGCAAAAACAGAAGAGATAAACTGGTGCCCATTGTCTGAGTGCAAAATTCTGGGTGGACCAAACTTGTCCAGCCAGTTGTCCTTAAAAATTTGAGCAACTTCTTTTGCACTTGCTTTACCAGAAGGTACCGCAACCAAAACTTTTGACACCAGAATGTACCGCAACCAAAACTTTTGACGCATGATCAAGCATAGTTATGATAAATCGGTAGGGTCCAGAAGTAGGAAGGGGCCCCACAATATCGATTGCGACGAATTTGTGTGGCTGGACGTCCAGAAGACGGCCAGATAGAGGATTGTTTACAGTTTTTCTCTTAGCTTGCATGCAGATTTCACATTTCCCAGCTACATTTGCTAATCAAGACCTCATGTTTCTTTCCCAATACCCAGGGTCTAGCAATGCCTTTCCAACTTTGTTGAGGCTGTAATGGCCAGATCTGTGGTCAATGTCAATAACATCATCAGGGAGATTACCTTCTTGGGCACCTGACACAAGTGATGGGTTAGGTATACTCTTAGGGATAAATGGAGGGACCAGCAGATTAAGGCGACTTTGACAAGAGTTTGCCCGTTTAGTATCCCGACTCAAATAATCAGCTACCTGATTATCCGCCCCCAGTATATATTTGACTTCAATGTCGTAATTAGGTATCTTCATGAGGTACCTTGTGTGTCGTCCATTTGCAGGTTGTCGCATGTTAATAGGCCCAATGACGTGTTAATTAACTACTGAAATGTATCTATTCATTTAAATATTTATCTATTTAAAATGGTTGTTATCTTTACAGTAAATGTTTTGGAAGTTTTAAATTATGTAATGATTTTAGATTCTCCATGATGAACTTTTTGTGGACTGATATATAATTTTGGTGTTGTTGTGACTTGTTATGCAGCGTGTCATAGAAATAAGAAATTTTGGGAAGCCATCTTTAGCTTTAGAGTGTGACAGTTAATGAGTTTTATCTCAAGGGTGAATTAACACTCTTATAGACAAGGGTAAAGTGTACCTTTCTTTATTCAAAACTAAAAGAAGAAATACATCATTTCTAAAGCCATTGGAAGTCATTTTTTCCACTGAAGCAGGCTTTGTAGATCTGTTTAGCTGTTTTAGGTTTTGGTGTCACTGGAATGTTTGTACTTTGTTTACAAATTGATGTAACTATTGCTGCCAAAATAAGAAATTAAAACTTTGGTCTTAAAATCTTTTGCATTATGACATACTGGTTTTTTCTCACCAGGTCAATGTTAATGGCAATGTGCTTAGGAGTGAAATTGTTGGGTCCATCAAAATGAAGTGTTTTCTTTCTGGCATGCCTGAGTTACGTTTGGGTCTTAATGACAAAGTTTTATTTGAAAATACAGGAAGTAAGTGTTTCTGTTTTCATGAATTTTTGTCTTCAACAAATTTTGAATCTGATATTAACATGTTTAATTGTATTTGAATTTTTTTGCCTTTTTGGCCATTGTAACCAATATTCGTTAACCTTTGCCGTCTCATTCATAGTCTTGCTTCAGGTGGTCAAAATCTTCAGCAACCAGACTGTCCTAAGTGCATTTTTCAGCATTTCTCTCATTCTTGACCTCTTTCACCTCTTCCTACCTAACTCCTCTGTATTCACATTTCCCTCTTCACCTTTTCCTGCGACTCTTATTCCTTTGTTTGCTTCTGCTCTAGATTCCTCCTATCATTCTATGACAGATATTTTTGTCTAGTTTTGTGTCTGTTTTCTTCAATCTTCTTTCATTTTGTTTGTTGTACCCATCGTGTTTTCCTAATTTCCTCTCACTTGAGCTCTTTTTTTTGGCTTCCTTGCCACCTTCTCTTCTCCACGTTTTCCTTTCTACCTACTCTGCCTTTCCACCTTGTCTTCCTCTTCATCTTCTTATCCTTTCCATCTTCTTTTTCTTTCCGCCTTCTCCTTTCCACTTTCCCCTCCTTTCCACTTTCCCCTCCTTTCCACTTTCCCCTTCTTTCCACTTTCCCCTCCTTTCCACTTTCCCCTCCTTTCTACCGTCTCCTCTTTGCTACCTTCTCTTGTTCACGTTGTCTCTTTTTCCTCATATTTTCAATCTTTTACTTTCGACCCATTCGTCATCCATTTCAAATCTTTTGTGTCTCCACTTAGAAGCTGCTCCGATCTGAAATTTGTATCTCCACACACAGTTCTACTGTGTCTTTAACTTTAGACGATTTTTGTTACTTGTTCGCTTTCAGTAGTCAGTGTATTGCAGATTAGTGAAACCGGTAATTTGTCGTGATTGTTTAATGATTATTTCATGTCATATAACAGGGTGGATTTGTCAAACATTGTAATTTTTTTTGGTGTATGTAACTAATGCTATCTTGTTTCGTTTGTTAGGGGCAAAGAGTAAAGCAGTGGAACTTGAGGATGTAAAATTTCACCAATGTGTTCGTTTGTCTCGTTTTGAGAATGACCGAACAATCTCCTTCATTCCTCCGGACGGTGAATTTGAGTTGATGTCTTACAGATTAAATACACACGTCAAACCATTAATATGGATTGAATCAGTCATTGAGAGGCATTCACACAGCCGTGTAGAATACATGATAAAGGTATGCAGCTTAACGAAAGGTTTTAGGAATAGAATCATATTTTTAATTCTGTTCCATTTCTCCAGACCAACTTCCGTTCTTTATATCTGGTCCTTTTTTCTTGGTAGTTGTAGTGAAGGCTGATTCCGTCCACTTGACTTGTTTTCAAATCTGTTTTCCAAAATAATTATCTTCTTATTTAGTGCCATGTCCTATTTTTCGTTTTTGTTCATTAATCATTCCTGCCTCCTGGTGTTCCTATTCCAGTCCGTCCATTTGTTACTTGGTATCTTCTTCATAGGACATTATGAGCGTATATCTTTAATGCATTGGCATTAGTTTTTTACTAAAATACCGTATGCTGCTTTTTTCTTGCTTCCTACTGTTCATTACGAGACTGATTCACATCCCCCGCGATTCACATCACATCTTCCCTGTGATGAATATTGCTAGTAAAGTCAGTTTTTAGATGAAATCTACTTTAGTCCCTTAGTCTTTAGAGATGCAATTTTGTCTTTTCAGGCTAAAAGCCAATTTAAGAAGAGATCGACAGCAAATAATGTTGAGATCCTGATTCCCGTCCCTGAGGATGCAGATTCACCCAAGTTTAAGGTATGAATATTCAGCAGAGCGATACGCCTTAGTAAAAGGTAATTGTTGCACCTACTATTTGTCAGTGCATTAATGACCCATATTGTTGTGTACCTAATTTCTGTAGCGAGCAAAAGTTATGAGTCAAACATAGCATGTATTTTTTATTATTTTACAAATTTTTTATTATTTTACAATGACATAGAGATTATATCGAGCAGCCTTTTTAGCAGCCTAAAAAGAAGTGCTGCAAATACTTAAGAAGCAAAGATTGTCACATGTAAAGGAAATGAATTTGTACTTATTGAACACTGGAACAAACAAACCTTGTACCTTTTATAACTAATAAATATACATATAAAAAGTCTTCACTACTGAGTTAAGCAGCTCAGTAAACGTGATAAGATTACGTTAACTTGTAGTAACGCAATCATTAGGTCATGACCGTCTAATTTCACCTCTGAGAAAGAACGTCCCGGTAGCTCAGTTGTCAGAGCATCCGGTAGCTCAGTTGTCAGAGCATCCGGTAGCTCAGTTGTCAGAGCATCCGGT
>JANTCA010027237.1:0-22282 GCA_024741275.1 Chironex yamaguchii | reverse complement strand
CTCAATTTTGATTGTGTAAATGAGTAATTCTGTTTTTTAGGTTGCCAAATGCTCCTAGGTAAGCTACTTTGTAACTCCGTTGATTTACTGTAGATGTATTAGCTGTCCTTTACTATTGCAGCCCTAAGGCGTGGGCGTACATGACTTACGTCTGATGAGAAAGAGGAGGCAAGAAGGCTATTTTTTAACCCCAACGGGCCGAGTATTTTCATTTTTTGTGCGAGAAAAACCTCAACATATTGTTTAAATCAACGAGGTATGAAGACAACTGTAAGGTAAGGTATAACAATCTTTTCTATACGACCTTCTGACACAAACTCTGGTACAAACTACTGTAGCAAACCCTAAGACATTCGAACATTCCACATTCGTCAACAGATCTATAAACGTCAGTCATTCCACATACAATGTGATACACAATTCATACAAATATTATAATAAGAAAAACCTTTGATTGATTATGGAAAATTGAGAAGCTCAGTCTTTCTTTAATTCTGGAACCTATAACTGATTCCTCCATGGACAAAAAACTTTCAAACTGACAAAAACTATAGCTTGATTAAAAGTATCCAATACCATTAAATGCACTTCGGACATTTCTTTCTAGAGAAGCTCCATAAGATTTACTTTTTGATAGCAAAAGTATTTTGGATTTAGTCAAAAACACTTGATCTTTAAGGTTTCTTTCATTATGACATCTAGAAGCGAGGAGTCAACTTAGTTATTTTGTCATGCGAGTAGGAAAGAATTAGAAAAAACCGTATTTGCAAGCAGAATTTGTAATTTTCCCTATATACAAAAATCTAGACAATAATAATCGAAATCTACAATATCACGACATTGTTATTATCGTAATGCTCTTTTCGGGATGTCAAAATCAAAACAAATCACAGAATTCTTTGCATGGACATGTGTGAGTGCCTCAAGCTCGTCAGTAGCTAACAACGAAAGCAAGGATGAATCCATCACTAAGTAGGGAAGTCAGAATGATCTCTTCACTTTTGAATCATCCGCAATGGAGATATTAGAAACGCCATTTCACACGGGGAAAAGTTTCAAGTTCCCGAAGACAAAGTTTGGTGCCAGAGAGAGGTCATGTCAATATTCATGGTTCGAGTCTTACAAATGGTTGCATTACAATCAAGAAAATGACTCTGTCAAGTGTGTTATTTGCGCCACAGGAGAGAGGAAAGGTAATTTGAACAGTGAAAGCATGAAGGAATTAGCCTACATATCTCGAGGGTTCCGGTCTTGGAAGAAAGTTCCAAAATGTTTTGAAGAGCATCATGTTTCATCATGCAACAAAACTGCTCTTTCCTTTCATGTGCTTGCCCTCTATGTGGAGACGTTGCGAAAAATGATCAAGGATCGCCTAGTCAAATCGAGATTAGAAGAGTGTCGTTACTTCTACAAAGTCATGGAGTCTGTACAGTTTCCTGGTAGACAAGGTATGGCATTTCAGGGAAACAAACTGGAGCAAAATGATAATTTTACCCAGTTAATGCTATTGAGAGGCAAAGATGACCCAACAATTGTTAAAAGGCTGCAAGGGAGCAGGGGAGACAAGACAAAACATACTCATACTGATTAACAAAATGAGTTGCTATACATCATGGCCAATCAAGTTGTTTCCAAAACATTGGAGTCTGTCAGAGAAAATGAGTACTTTGCAATAATGTGTGATGAATACACATTTCCAATAAGGAACAATTATCATCATGTGTCTGTTCTGCAGACTCAAGCCTTGAAACCAGGCAAGATTTCCTGGGATTTTACAAAATTGACAACATAGAAAGCAATACTATTATGGCAGCAATTAATGGTGAATTGCTTAGGATGCAGCTCTCCTTGTCAAACTGTAGAGGGCAAACGTATGATGGGGCTAGTAACATGCTGGGTAGAAAGTCAGGAGTTGCAACCAAAATTCTGCTGTTTAGCCCAAAGCCTTAGTTACTCACTCATTGTCATAACCATTTATTGAGTTTGTCTGTGAAAAATTTAATTTCATCATGCAAAATATTAGATAATACCATGGGCACTGTAGGAGAGATATGTCTACTTGTCAAGTTCTCACCAAAACGAGAGAAAATGCTTGGCACTATTCAAGATAATGTAGAAGGAGAGGTGACTGATGAGGTGATTCAGCACAAGCATACCTTTTTGGATAAGTTATGTGTTGCTAGATGGACAGTGCATGCATCCTGCTTCTTAAAAATCATAAACAACTACGATGAGCTTGTAACCTTGTGTCAAGAGTGCCTTACCAAAAAGCTGACAACCGATATCAAGGCAAGAATTATTGGATGCGATGTGGAGATGCAAAAGTTCTCGTTATATTTTGGGCTTTCAATTGGGTACAGATTATATTCTTTGACCGACAATCTTTCGAAGATGTTACAGAAAGAGAAGATGTCAGATGTTTCTGGCCAGCGCCTTGTGAACATGACCATAAAGACACCGGAAGGAATGAGTATTGATGAAACTTTCAAAATTTCTTTCGACACCATTGTGAAAAAGGCCCAGAACCACCCCCGAAATGGAGCGCCAGGCATGCCAAGGAAGAAAAATTGTCCAGACTACTATATTTTACAGTACATGGAAGGATATTGTCAAGGGGCTCCTGCTAACCATCCCCAAACAATTGATGACCACTACCGGCAAATCTATTATGAAGCAATTGATTTGGTTGTTGCTTCAATAAAAGATCGTTTTGATCAACAAAGTTACAAGACTTTTGCAGCTCTGGAAACGATGCTCCTAAACATGATCAAAGATAGGCCATTTGAAAATGAATTGCAACATTTACAGACCATCTATGGCAATGACGTTTCTATTGAATCCCTCCAAGTCGAAATTGGCATCTTCAAGCAGCTCTTTAGAAATAATCCAGCTCGTTGTTTTGATGATATTCATGATAGATTAAAAAAACTGAACGAAGAGAAATATCATATTCCTAATATCATCACATCCTGTAAATTACTTCTTGTCAACCCAGCAACAAGTGCAACACCGGAATGATCATTTTCATTGGCTCGAAGTGTGAAGACATGGTTACGTGCCACCATGTCCCAGAAGAGGTTTAATGCCCTGGCAATACTAAAATTGCCACAAAGAATACACAGATGCATCGAACCTAGTCAATGTTGGCAGCCAATTCGTTTCACTACACCAAGAGCGCTACCAGAAATTTGGTAATTTTCAAGCATCAGACATTAAAAAACATGAAGACATTAACACACTAAGAAACTGTGGATGTTAAAATACAGTGGTGTCAATCAAGGCTGAAAAATTCTTAGTCTAACAGGAAAGATGTCATACACCGCAGGATGGAATAAATATGAATAAAGTTTCAAGCAACTAACACAACCCCAGTATATTCCAAACACCCCATATACATTCAACTGTCTTAACTGAAGCTTGGTTAGTGCTGTTTGTTTCATCTTTCCTCCATTATTAAATATGGTTAAAAGAGTTTCTCCTTTGTTAGTGGCATAGAGTTTAATTGTGTATGCACACAAATTTGTCTAAATGTCAGGCTTTGTCACAAGTGCTACAGATTTAATTTTTCAGCCATTAATTGGAAACACCATCTGTATCTACTGAAATGCTCGTTTTAATTGTGTAAGAGTGAATTTTTTAATGAAAGGAATATTTTTTACATTACTCATGAAAGGCAGCTCATCATGTACTGTTGTACCATGGTAAATTTTTTATATCAGATTTTGCCCCACCCCACCTACACCCCCACTTTTCTGGTCCCGTCGAGGCCCTGTCTTAGTGACTTCGGTGTTATTGGAAACGGGAATTGTTATTCGTATTTCCACTGGAATTTTTCATGTTTTTATATTGCTATTTTTCTTTGACCGTTGCAAAGGTAATCCTGTTTCACTCTTGTACTTTCCTCTCATTACAGCCAACTATCGAAGGACTGTTTTGTTGAACTCCTCGAAATTATATTTCATTCACCTAAAATCCTTTGGAGAAATTTTGCATTTCTGTATGGTGAAGTATCGTGTACCCTTTAGACTAAAATCGGCTACTGACAGATGTTCGGAAAATAATTCAAGTACAGTAAAATGAAAGACAGCTGATCAGCTCTAGATAAATCTGTTGTACAAACATCTTTGCTATAAATTTCTAACTGCTTAGTGTCATCAATGATGATCTTTGCTACGTGCTGTCAGACTGCAAAACGTAAGAGAAGTACAGGCGATTAAATTCCTTTAAAAAAGTTCGATAAGAATGTTTTGGAAGTTTTCCAACAAATCCAACAGACGTCTCTACAGGCATTTGCCCCATGTCCCACTGTCCTCTCCACTCGGGAACGGTAGAAAAAATGAAATATCTACGCCTACGGTCATATGTCTACATGCCAACAGTACAAAACACAAAATCTTGCGCAAGTAAGACGACATAAAGGTATGGTACACGACGGAGCATTAACTACATGGAATGCAGGCAGGCTATATGCCAATTATCAAACAATTAAATGAGTCAGCATACAAAGGTTAGTTATTATATATACAAATGGAAAGTGAGGGGAGGCAGGAGAAGCATGAGGTGAGCAGTTGCGAGAACGTATTCAAGACTCACGTGGTCGTCATTATAAGTTCATTTCTGTGATCAATCAGCTATACTTTGACAAACAATATAGAACTGATTCATACCTTCTTGTCGATGAATATCTTTAGGTCATTCCCACTATAAACGATTGCAAATGAATGCCATCTGCGAACCACTATAGCGTTAGACAAGGTTTTAAGCTTCTGTCTACCATCCTCTACTTTGTACCTAAAAGACACGGAAATACAAATCTATGTACGTAGAATTATGAAAATAAGTGGAGAAATTAATAGATAGATTAATAGATAGTTCAATCGATTGATGGATAGATAGACAGAGATAGATAGATAGATAGATAGATAGATAGATAGATAGATAGATAGACAGATAGATATATAGATAGATAGATAGATAGATAGATAGATAGATAGATATACAATAAGAACGATGGATCAAAAATGATGGGACAAAAATGATGGGACTGATGTAACTACCTACTTAAATAAGTAACTAAGTATAAAAACTGAAGTATGGTGAAAGTAGCGATATTTTTGCAAGCAAGACATTTGATCAAATAAAAGAACGCAAGTCAGATAACATTTCGGGACTCATTACGCCAATACTCAGCTTTTTCCATGAGCGCTCCTAGAGGAGTGGTGTGTGTAAGTATGTCGCCATCTGTATAAAGTTGACCTAGTTTTCAACACTTTTGTTAAAGTGGATATGCCATTAGTAGACCTCTCGCAACTTTTCTTAAGTATAAACCATGCCTTGTAGAACGTCTGCTGGGCATTGTTTATACCTAATTTGATAGTGCAAAGGGCACTAGAAGGCATTTGTAGTTGGTAAAATATACCATCCGCAAATGATGACCACACCGGGGCCAAAATAGTTGTACAGGAGTATCAAGTTACGTTCTTGATGTCCATCTTAATATTATACATGTCGCAAGAGTCAGTAATGTGCAATCATTCGCAGTAGGTGTCTTAACTTCAGATATAACAATACTATAATCAGGAGAGTCAATAAGTGTAATAACAGTGTCGCTTCTCTCTGAACTAAAGCTGCATAATTTGGATAAATACAGTACTTAAGTGATGAAGTGCTAAAAATCTATGATTGAATGTCTAGATATGAACCACGGATTCCGTATGCATATTACGGGAGAAGTGCCAAATCCATGGTCAATTCATGGTTAAGTCTTCTTTATGATTTCATCAACCAAGCCAATAAGCAAGAGTGGTTCGGTAGGAACCACTCTTGGTAGGAATATTCCCGTTGTCACATCTCAAGCAATTTTCGTCACATTGGAATGAAGTTTGATAAGTTCCATGATCAAAATTTATAAATTCTAAAAATAGATTTTTTATGACGTCGTACGTTACCAGTGTATTAAAGGGCAGACAGGGGAAACAGCAACAACATCTCATGGTTCATGTCATACCCATGCAGCAACTGATCATTTGTCAAGTTGAAAACAGGTTAGACAGTGCAGGTAACATAAGAAACTGACAAAATGACTCATCCATAAATAGTACCTTTGTCCTCTTAATTTGATTAAAGTTCAACAGTATAGTGTTAAAGCAGAAAAGCAGAATATGGCAAGAGGCATAAGTAACAGAATAGTTAAAGTATCGTTATCCACAGAATAAAAAGTGTTAGTGTTAAATTTGATTAAGGCTGAAGTCTAGAAGCACTAGACTTGTGACAGACTATGCGTACATGCCGCGGGTGTCACATTTCATAAATTCTGGCCTTAGCCTTACAAGCAGAATCATCCGCTTCATGAGAAGATGATCGGAAACGCAAAAAAGTTTAGGTGAGCCAGGCTTCTAGATGAAAGTCATAGCATCGCGTGAAGTGCAGGGCTAAACAGCACATAATGGAGAATTATTTAAGGAAGCACGCTAAAGCAAAACTGATAATTTACAATTTTGTTCTGAGATCCGCCCTTGAATAAAACAGGAAAGAATCAATTCCTCTCGAAACATAGTAAAGTCGTCCATAGGCAGTAAGTAGCATAGTTTACATATTACAAGCAAATTGTTCAGCCTTCTGGCTAACTGAAATGTGAGTACGAAAATCCTGGCGGAATGAAGTATGGTTAACATTACCGTAAGATATATACAACAATATGCACTCTGTCATTGAAAGAAGGTGTAGCTGCCCTCCCACGAGAGTAGCATCACGGCATCAAAAAATACATGGTAAAGAAAAAGGGTATCACATCAGCCTGTGTTTCAGACGAGAATTTTGTAAGGTAAGGTTTTGTATGGCGCTTACGCCATGTCTGAATGTCCGTAGTACTGAAGAATGCAGGACCTATTTCTAGAAATCGTTATAGAAGAGTCCGCTGGACGGGATTCCGTAGCTATCCTTGTCACCAATATGTTGTGAGGAGAATAGACAAGAAACTTCCCAAATTATACTGGCAATAAATTTATTGCGGTGCCTTAGATTTATAAGTCAGAAATCAAACATTAATACTCAACAAACAGAAAGGCTATTGCCCACATCTTTTTGCAAAATGAAATGTTTAACCTTATTCTGTAACATCGGCAGCACTTAAGAACATTCTCTGGAAGAAGAAGAAAAAGAGTGGCTCCCAAACTAGGACCAGTTTGCGAGTTGAGCTACAAACCATTTTGCTTAATTGCAAGATGTGCTAATGGATATTCAAACACAAGTCTAAATGCTAAAATCTAGTTATTACTAATGTTTGCTGTTATAGAGATTTACAAACCATACCTAATTTCCACTGAAGTCTTTTCAACAGACCCAATAGAGATGCATCCTTTATTGCAATCACCAACAGCCAGCCACGTATTTTTGAGGTGTGTAGATCTTTGATTTACATTCCCAAATATCGTCCACTGTCCTTTGAATTTCTTATGTGCAGATCCTTTGTAGCGTTGGTAAGTCACCGAGGAATGATGGAAGGGGAGCACAATACCTTGTCCAAAAACACCAGTGGTTTTATGAATAACTGCTGCAGAAGATGTAAGATGGTAATGTTCTTCTCCTTTATTGACAGAACTTGTTCGATATGGTACCAAGAACATTGGTCGACGCAATCCCCATTTTTCAAAATGCGCTGAGGTGTATGTGTCTGTAATTAACAATAGATATCAGTACTTTAGACTAAAAAGATATGCAGGTATAGGGGAATTCAGGGCTATAAGTTCAGTATCAATTCTTTGGGGGTCATAAATAGGGGGTAAAGGATCCTTAAGGCCTAAATACATGGTCCTATTTACGTCCGTATTCACGTAAATGATGCAAAAACGGACCCTGTATATTGAAGAAAAGGACCATCTCTCATCATCCCCTATGGGGGTTGGAAGTGTTTAACTTTTGCAGGGAAAAAGGATATATTTTTCTTTTGTCTTTTTGACAAGGTGTTAAAGGTATTTTTGTCTCGAATGTCTCAACGTTATGTCATGGTTGCCGCTTCGGAAGTAGAACAAGTCTCGATAACTTTTCTTCTAATCACAGAGCTTAACTACAAATGATCCACAAGGAAAAGGACGCATTATAAAGGATCGTGCCATTAGTGTACTTCTGTAAAGTAAAAACGGACCTTTTATTTCAGCCTTTATTTTTAAAGAATATTAAAGTTTTCCAATAACTTTTCGGGCGTCTTTACTAAATTTATTAATAAAGTCTGAATTAGACAAATGATTGCCGATTAAAGGGAAAGTTGTAGCAAAGAGTGATGTTATTTTCTTATTACACCGGCCACCTAAGAGATTATGCCACAGTTTACAAACAAACGCAGGGACATGCAAACAAGGTCGCCGAGTGGTTTAAGAGGCCTTGGACCAAAACTGAAAACGAGGCCTAATGCGAGCAAAGCGAGCAAAAGAAATGGGATCACATTTTACAAACATATCCTTATTATTAAAGTAAAATACATTTGAAAATACTTCTCGATCATTTTTTGAAACAGTTGATTAGTTCTAAATGTCTATCTAATATTTATCTTTCTTTTTTTCGGCTTCAAAAGTGTCAATACCATTTGGCTTGCTAGCTTGTGCTCAACAGAAAATATCATGAAAGCCTATCTGATGACACTGAGGAGCACAAAAGATTTCTTATCATAGCAAGTTTGCAAAATGAACTTTCAAAGCAAGAAATACTATAATCATCAAGAAGACTTGCAAACAGACGCATACTTGTGGGTACACATTTTATATCTTCTTTTCATAAATAGTATTTAACGTACTACGTACTCTGTTTTTCACTATCTTCATCGATTGCTGACACTTTGAAAAATTTATCGATGCTATTGGTCAACTAAGAGCTTTGGTTGCTCCTTGACCTTCTTGTCACTTAGATCGTTGAGAGGACTGATAATAAATTTGAACATATATACAATGGCTTGTGCTTCCAACAAACATCTAAGCTGTCTGTGCATTCTTGACATTCGTTCATATTGTCAGTGAGTAACACAATGTCTTCCGCAAAGTCTAAGTCCAAGAACTTCTTGTCCGCGAAAGCAATGTCAAATTCTCTTCTTCTACTACTTTCAGTCCATATTCACTTACAAAAAGGAACAAGAATGGGGATAGACAATCGCCGTGCTTGACTCCAGTTAGTATCTTAAGGTGTCTTAGTATGAAGTCTTCCAGCTAGGTTGATGCTTTTACTAGTTTCCTGCTATAAAGTGTTGTTACCTGATGATGTTTTAACTGTTAAACTGCACTCCTATTAGTATCTCTGTTAACATGTGTTTGCCCTTCCTATGACGCAATTCACATATACATGTAAAGTGAACATAGTGTAAATTAAGCTATTATTTAACTCTTTAAAGTTCGATTCCTTAATAAAATAATTTCACTTGTTTGGTTTCTGTTCTGAGATAAAGTCAGTGTTTTTCTCTTGTGTCGTCCTAAAGCTATACAAACCAGAAACGGTCACATTTCTACTCCTTTGTTCGATGTTGCATCCTGAGTGACGTTAGCTCCTAGAAACTTAAACATTTTGACTTGTTATAAACCCTATCCTCCTATGTTGATATTAAAACTTTTCTTCTCATCATCGGTACTGGCATCTATTACTCTCCATTTTTCTCACATATCTCCATGCCATATCTCTCAAATGCATTGCTGAGTCTGTCAATTCTTTCTTGCATTTTCATCTCATGCTAACAAATCAATCTTATCTGTTAGTTATTATGCATCTGATGTCAACGTCAAGGCCATCTAGTGTGTCTATCATAATTCTCTCCGAGAATACAATAAGGCTGGAAACTCATCCCTGTCGCACTCCAGTGCTTTGAATCAGTCACTATATTCACCATTGCTTGTCATTACCTTTGTGACTGCCTTTTCGTATAGCTCTTTGATCAATTCCACGATATTTGTTCTGTCTGAAGTTTATCATTGAGCCCACAGACCCTGATACCAAAATCAGTGGAACGCTTTCTAAAAATCAATAAAACTACGTAGCAAGTATCCATGATTATCTCTAAATGTTTTATGGTAATTCTCGTGTTAGTTATCTGTTCCGTGGTGCTCGTCCTGCTCTTAATCCAGCTTGGATTTTGCTCGACATTGCTTCTATTCTGGTGTTTATTCGTTCTTGTCTGATTTCGAGTAATACTTTTGAAGCATGACTTATCAGGTTGATAGTTCTGAAGTCTGTGTATTTCTTACTGTTGGCTTTTAAAGGTAGCGGCATCTAGTGCTATATCTAATTTCATCTCTACTTCTAGGATATTTCTGATAATTCAAGCATTTAAGAAACCAAAACAATAGTTCGTGTTATCAAAGGTTAGTGTTATTAGGGTTTCCAGACCTCTAATTTTGTCAAAAACTGAAAATATTTTAACTGCATTAGAGGTTACATTTTTTTCCTTCTGTACTCTGACAGTTAAGCAATAACAAAATATACTCCGTATACATTCACTAAAAACATTCTAATGTCCTTCTGAGTCATGTTAAGATAACCGGCAAATCAAACTAGAGGAACAACCGGAGGGAAACCACAAATTCCTTCCGTCGATAGATCGAGTCATGTTAGCACTGACCTGTCGGTTGAGAGTAAAAATGCGTTTAGCTCCGGTTTGATATCTTCAGCGTTAATACGGAAGGACATGCCTCCCAAATACCACAGACTTTAGGACAAACTAGGATCCAACACAGCACCGTCTTCAATCATCTCTTTGGTCATCAGCATTTTTGTTCAGATTCATTACCTCTCCCTTCAATTCATCTGGTAGTAAAACTCATTGTCAAAGTGATCGGAAAATGATATTATCATGGCGATAGCGAATTTTGCAAGTATCCTGTACTTTGAAATTTACTGGAAAAAGACAATTTTTAACTGTTTTAAATGAAAAATTACATTTTTGGAAAAAAGTAACTCCTCTGAAGTATCTGGAGTATTTTGGTCAAGTGTATAGCTAAAATAATTTGACTTAGCCAAGTTCCCTTTTTCGGGGGTTTGAGTTAGCTATTGTTATTATGAAAGGGATTAAGCGAAGGCTCTGGATATTCAAAGTATAAGGAGTTCCACTTATCAGCATTATAAAACCACAAATATTAAAGAAAGTTTTTACCGCGAAAGCCCATGACACCTGGTAAGGCATATCTGAATATTTAGAAAGCCGGAAATTCCATTAGAGTTCATTTGGTTGGTGAAGATTAAAGCTCTCTGAGTGCTTGATTCAAATTGTTTTTGCTTAAGAACTGCATGACATTTTGAATCTATCTAACAATAAGATCAAAGGGATACCTGTTGCCTTGATATCGTCGTGACTGTAATTACAAGGTCTGCTTAGTAATTCTATTTCATCAACTGAAATTTGTCCTTCGGCAGAACCATCACTGAATGCGATCAATCTGAGCTAAAACCAAATCAAATCGTATTATTGTAACCATACCAGAGGTATATTAGTGTAAGACAGAGGGGAGTGATATTAGCAAGAACAAATAACGTTCCTTCCTCCCTTTGCTTTGTTGTTGTCATTAACAAATATTTGCTGTATTTTTGCTGTAATAGTTACGATTTTACAAAAGTAAGCGTAATGAGGCTAATGACAGGAATTTGCGTCTACTTGTACTTCTCAAGCTTCTGCTTATTTACTAAAGGAATTAGTAGAAATTTTACAAATAGAAAAAAAGAAATAATTACTTCATTGGTACATCCAAATATTTAGTTTTATTTAGTATTATTCAGCAAGTCAAGATTAAAAATGATAGAAATTCTTAACTGTGTAAGGACTCTGTTTTATAGAAACAAAGAAATCTTTTATGCATTCTTTAACTTACATCGTAGACATACCTTTGACAGCCTGCTAATTTTTACCTCTGGCAATGGAGCAGTAATCTTTAACCAGTGTAAACCGGTATTGTTCCACATTCGAACTACTTCGAAAAGGTTTGAGCTGATATGACCAAGAGTTACCACTAATGGCACAAAACCATTAATTCTCTTAACAACCCAAAAGGAAAGACACTTGTATACTGGAATCACGTTTATCTCCTGATATAAATATTTTCTATATCCAAACGATAACTGCCCTGAAATGAAATAACCTAGAAAGACAAAAAGTGTTTGGGAAGAAAATAGCAGTCTAGCTTAGGTAATAATGCATTGGTTTTCAAAGACAATTAGAAGCATGAAAACTCCTGATAATTAAGAACGCGTAACAGGATCCTACACAAATCGTACAAGAATTGATCAAAATGTAAGCTGGAGGTCATATCTGACTCAAAGAGCAGTTTAAAGAGATTTTCTTCGTAACTTATTAGAATTTAATTCGTTTCTGCGCTGGAAACGAAATCAATAACCCCAACCTTCTCTGGTATTAACACGGTAATGTGCAGTCATAACAAATTTATTTATCAGAGAAATTCTAGACCTTTGATGCAACTGTCTTTTTTGCAATATAAAACCGTGGTGTGGATGTTTCGGAAGTTAACAATTTCAGTGACATTTCAAGTCCTTTTTTCCCACCTGTCTATATTAGTAAGATTTGTCAATTTCTGTAACAACAGGTATAGCTATTGATTTGTCAATGATTGTAAATTCTGGTCGGAAATTGGTAAACAGCTTATTAGGATTCCTGTAGCCAATAAGGTCAATAAAGGGGTCGAAGTTCACTTTAAAGAGTTAGCAATAGGCCAAAAGTGTCAAAAAAATGTTATGTCTACAGAGGTATCAAGAATTGAACCAAATGTTGCCGGTTATATCGTTTAAACCTAGAAAATTTAAAACGATATGATGATGATATACATGCGACCAAATACAGCCAGGAAATATCATAAGAAAAGCCACGAAAAAGTAAATAGGATTTCAGAAGAGTTGAGTTAAGTAAAGTAACATCATAAATAATAGATAATAACGTGTTACTAAAATACAAAGGCAAGTTTTACTATAGCACTGAAAATAAGAAAGTATGCAGAAAAAAGACAAGACAACTCTTAAAGAGAAATCTGAGTGATAAAACAATTGACTCATTCCAGTTGGAACATAAATTATAAATTTATGTTTAAAAATTGAAAACTATGATAAATTAGTGAAAAAAGAATGACGAAATCTCTAAAATGGATGGAAAATGATGAGAGGTTACATATGGAGAGGAAAGATGGTGGAAGAGAGCTAGGTTGTTTAAAAGAAGGTTATAAAGAAACAAAGATCAGATTAGAATCATAAATGACCTGTTCAGCGAATAAATGGTAACAGACTGGTTGAGATAATTAATGCAGCAAGGAACAGACATCACTGAAAGAGGGTGTTGAACGTATTATGCAAGTGCAGATAGTTGAGTTAAAATTTAAAAAGGGATATGTTGAAATAGAAAAAGTGCAATATAATTACTTAAAGGTAATTATAGATACGGTCGCGAGACTGCTCAAAGCCGGAACAAAAGGACAACAGGATGCAAAAACTTAATAAAGAAAAGTTCGAAAGCTAGATAATGTCAAAGTAAGCGAAAAAGAACCGCATGTCGCTCAAGCACGGTAAAGGCCCAAGAAGGACAGCAGCCATTTTTAAGATGCAAGAACATATGATTGAGATGAATACTTGTAAAATAATAGGATTGAAGGAAATACATGGTAGTAGATTCCGTGGTGAAAGGAGGAGAACACTTAGTGCAAAATGTAGCTCAAATAAGTATGGAAGAAGAGATAACAATGCATTGAAGGTGTTGTCAATTATGTAAGCAGTGAACAAAGGAGTAGTACGAGAAGGAATAGAGGGGTGGAATGTAAAGTGGGTAAAAGGAAAGGTGCACGGGGACAATAGAAACAAGTTGAGGAGGGACGACATGTGCAGCAGAAGACCAAATTCGGCATTTGAATACCAAGAGGAAAAGACATGGTGCGCCCAAATGATGGAAACAAGGCGAGGGAAAGAAAAGAATAGATGCAAAAATAGCAACAACTAGGTTTTAAATAACTGCAAATGTTAAACTACAAACTTTTTAATCCATCTCATTAAGCAATATTAAATAAAAAAGCAAATAATCGATAAATATATTACATTAGCCAGGATAATAATCACAAGTTCATAAACAGGATTGGCCAACTCCTCAAAACGTCTACATAATAAGCAGTAAACAGAAAAGTGATCTGATTGTATCACCAATAATTTTTCTTAGCAAATAATCTGCATTATTATTTTGTAATTGCTTCAATACCTGCATGGATAATCTGATCTCTCTATTGGTACCTCCAATCGCTATCATGCTAAGGTTGATCTTGATATAATTCTAAACTCGCCATAAAATCCTGCAAAATTACGACATAATTTTAGCCATTTTTTTCATTTGCGATGAAAATTTGCCGGCAAATTAGCCTCAAAATCGACTGTTAAATCCTGAATTTAAAACGTGTTGTCTTTTTGTATTATAATATCTGGTCGTAATTGATGACCAGAGATCAAAGTTGAAGGCTGAAAGCCAGGAGTGTGACAAGACGTCTTGATTTGAAGAATGAATTTCGCTGTCAACAGTACCTTGTAACTTTGTTATTACTTGAGATTGTTTGAATTTTAAGGATACGTCAAAACTGTAGCAACATAAGGCAATTGATACTAATGCCGTAATTCGGGTAATGGTGACAAGGAATAGACAGAACTATATGCAATTTCGTAATATTAACGTAAAACGTTTTAGGGACACTGCCTTGATTGATTTGGCGAAAGGTAACCGCCACGTTTGTTGTTCACTTCTTAGTGAAAACAGTCACAGCTTGTTTCTAAGATTTAGGGGATTTTTTGTTTTCCAAATTTGATTAATAATAGCAGTGACATATGATCTTAAAGAACTGAAAGATTTAAAGGCTCAGTGCTGAAGGAAATTAACCTTGACAAAATTGAAGAAATGTATGGAAGCAAATCTATATTACTTTGCTTAAACGATCTCCTTATTTGAATATATAGTATCTGAAAAATAATATGGAACTGTAGAGAATTATTGTGTATAATAACATTAATCATGTGTATTTACTTGTGTGATTACCTGGAAAGTTATTCCTCTGCTTTAGAACAAGTTGAAATACTCCTTGCTGCTCAATCTTCAGAAAAGGAACAGATGGGTCCCTCTGGCATGCTGCTGCATCAGGCACAACTTGAACAACCAGGACCACACCTTTTTGGACTTGCAAGCTTTTGGTTATCTTAAATAGGAAAGTGCCTAAGTTAGGACTTCGTCCTTCCACGCGGTGGTTATTTGCGGTCACTCGCCAATGCAAGGGTTCTATTGGTTGAAGAAAACTGAGAAATTTCTGGTAGCATCCGGGAGCAAAGTTATCATTTACGTATTTGGAATTAACAAGATATGCAAATACTTCAACATCTGTCTTTAAAGTAACATTCCAGACAAGGTATATTTCCGAAATGCTATCACTTGCTGTAATCAACTGACTTTTAAAATAAACGGCTAATCGTCCCAAAGATTTCTCTTGGCAACTGAGAATGATGTCTGGGCCAGGTTTGCAGGTTTTAGCCAAAGGTAAATAGTAGCTGATATCTTGTGAGGGGACATAGAGTAAAGATGATGAACCTAGAATTTAACAAGAGAAAGTAACCGAATATATTAGCATATTTAATGTATGCTAAGAAAGCCGAGTACCTGAGTGGTAAACTGCTCAAATTCAAGGCACACTGTCGTGTGCAAATAGCTAGTTCGACAACGACTCTTAAAGACAAAAAGTCACTTGGTTACAACTCGAGGACACATTTAGGGTAAAAGCTTTCGATTTTTTAAGAAAGCGTCCCTTTTATCAAGCTGGTCTTGTGAGAAACACCTTTAAGTTCCTGGGCTACCATTAGTATCACTGGCCGTTTTCGCCGTAAATCACCCTTTTGGTCATGGTGACAGGAAAATAATGTCCGAAGAAAAAAGCCAAAGGTACCAAACGTGTTATTGAAACGTGGATCTTGGGATTTTTAAAATACTGTTAGTTGCTGTGGTTAGACAGATTTTTTAAATTCATTTAAGCCTTTATGAATATTTTTGCTTTTCGTCACACTGTATTTGCGTTTATCTTGCTTCCTTACGACCATCTTGAGAGTTACATTTAAACTGCATAAGTTAATACGACAAAAACTTTGTCGTTTGCATGCAATATTAATCTTGGTGGTCCTAAAAAAATCATGTACTCTACAACTTATGTTAATTTTATGATCTTTACGACTTACCTCTCCTTTTATAAAAAGGTATATTTTCTATTCCTTTATATCTCTATTCCTTCCAAGACTCCAGGTCTTAAATTCTGCCCCACTCCTGGTTAAGTAGTGTCTCATCAATTTGATCACACGCAATAAACGTCCGATCTTTTACATATTTACAACAATTTTATCTAGTTTCTTTGATATTACAGTTTTATTTCATTTTGCAAAATATGTTACGAATCAGTATTTATAACCTACTTGAATTGCTTTGATAAGTGACGTCACTGCAAGGCTCCATATCAGAAGAACAGTACGTTTTTAGGCTGATTGAAGGGTGGGACACCGGATTCGAAAAATCAATTCGAGCTACATAAATAACAAAAGAAATAACAATGGCATTAGCAAATGGCCGGGCTTTAATGGCCTGGGGATGTAAGCGGAATAAGCAAAAGTCTGATTCTACTTTTGAAATTATACTTTCTAACATGTGATTATGCGTGGTAGTTTGAGCGACCTTTTCGTGTCCTCCTGACATCATTTTCAAGCTAACCAGAAAAAAATATGTCAGTATATGTAGAAAAGGAACAAATATTTTATTACGCGTTTGAAATCACAAAATTATGTGAACAGTTTGGTGGCTAAGCGATTTCGAGATGAAAAGACTAAATGTATGTTTTCAAACCTCAATTGGAGAGTTAACAGTCAACATCAGCTGGCTGTAGTCACCAAAAATTTCTAACATGTGATAGGCAATACAACGTCTCTTAAACGAGCTAAAATTTACATTCGTTATTAGAAATCATACACGGAATTAAAAATCAGAATTAGGGAGACGGCCATAATTACGATGTTTGCGAGATCCACTACAAATTGTGTGTAACTAAGATGTGATATCAGGTTGCCAAAAATTAAAATACTTCATTTGTGAGATCTAGGTTCTAGTAGAAAGGACAGAAATATATATCGGTCACATCACGCTGGGTATTAAAAAAGAACAAACTAGTACCAGCCTCAATAATTAGTTTCCAGTACCAAAAGAACAGATTGTGTACTCTCATTTTGTCATTAGTATCCCTTTACTTTTCATTCCTTCCTTTGGACCTGTCTTGTACATTCTTCTCCAAACTCAATATTTTGAGTGTGGGACCTATCAGTTTTATTCCCTTAGTCAGTTCTTACAACCATATAACAATTTCAAACTTTTGCAGCTAGGAATGCTCCTTAGGGTCAGTGGCGTCGATTTATATATAATATATGGTACTCCAACCAACATTGGGAGAACAACTAAAGTACAAGTTCGCCTCTTTCAACTACTTCATTCATAGATAGCATTGCTCTTTATAAACCATCCTCAGAATTTTTCTCTCTTTTAGCAAATACATCTACAAACGTTATTGCTTTTACTATTACTAATCCAAACTCAAGGGAGAATCTTTCGTTAATTTGGTCATCATTTTTACTTTCAAAGGCTAATATATCAGAGTTTACTAACACCGTTATTGCTTTACCATTGCTATCTGCTTACAGATATCTTTTGGCATCCTACGGTTGCTGACCTCTCTAAAAATTAGGTAGCTGAGTACCTTAATAATGTCTCCAATCAGCTCCATAGATGTCTTGAAATACCAATCTATTGAACTCTACACAACACTTTTCTTTCTAGGAATAAATTTGGCTCAAATCTCTTCTTCCTTTAAGCATTTATTGCTAATGCCAGACAGTGCCTCGTATTACCTTATCAGCATCTCTAAATATGGATATAAAAGAGCCATGGAAATCCACATCCTGTTTCTCAAATATTCAGTATGTCAGTCAAAATACAAAGGATGTCCTTAAAGCATTTCGTACAGAGGATGAGGACAGACTTCAAAACCAATTTATCTCCCAGGGCTCCTTCTTCTTAACTGTGACTAATTTCCCATTACCTACATTCAACTTCCTTTGTAAGTCCACTGATAATATTATACCTATAAACACTTCTAACTTTACAGTTCACTATATCAACAACACTCTGCCAACAAATTCAATCTTCTTAATGAGGTATATCTTAACACAAATCCACTCTGACGACTCTATAGCTCTTCTACTGCTGATAGCTCTCTTTGCTTAATGCGTGAGTTACTTCTTCATGTAGTTTCTGATTGCAAAGTTTACCATAGACATGGTTACTTTACATGATGCTACGACTCTATTCTAACTTTCATTTCTTTGACTTTTAAATCTGCAAAGAACACAATTATTTATGTTGATCTTTCTGAGTACCCCAGCCCTTCAATTATAACTGGATACGAATTACGTTCTGACTTTCTTTTATTGTTATCTAATGAATGCCTTTACATCCTGGAACTGATTGTTGGCTCTAAATAATATCTACACAATAGATCCCTACGTTAGCTACAAAAATATGATAACTTGACCAAAGAGGTTGAAAATCAACGAAAACAAGTCAAATGCGTCATCTTTTCAATCAGAACACTTGAGATATTTGGCAAAACGCCAACAGATTTTATCAATATGTTAAAGATTTGAGATACGACAATAAACAAAGACCTACATCACCAGGAAAATTATGCCCATCGCCATAGGAACTACGTACTACGTATTTTGTTTAAGAAATTAGGAACTGGCATGTCACAAACTAATGAAATTTTAAGGAAAGTAATTGTAATGCTTATCAGTACTGTGTATCTGTATACCATGCACCAAATGCTTAGTAGAAGATTTAAGTAGCTTATTCCAAGCTACGTGCAAAGTGAGATTGGCAATGGTATTTTTATGTCGTAACGACACAACATAAATTTAGGCAGCCGTGGTAAAGTGGTTAGAGGCGTCAACTTCCAATTCGAATGTCAAGACTCGAACCCTTCAATGCTCTGTGCCATAACAGGAACCTCACACGGTGAAGCAACGTCCAAGTCCCAAAGTAGGAAAACTGACGTAAAGACGGAAAAAGCTCAAAATAATTGAGTTTACCATCGTTATCTTCCCGTGCTAGATTGCGAAGATAAAAATAGGAAAGGACATCCGTGATGTTTAAAAACAGACTTATTTGATGATAGAAGTAACCACCGACGTTAATTCTGTTTAACCCAAAATGTTTGGTACTTCATTTTGCAAACTAAAACTAAGAACTCTTTTTACATTCTTGTGGATTACGATTTTATGCTGCTTTTCTTTGGATATAATATTTCAACAGTACTATTGAAATTGCAGGAACGAGAAATAACCATGCCATTATACTAAGAGATCCTATGTCCAAAATGTTCAAATTAGAGCTTTTCAAGTATGTGTTTTACAGATAGATACCTTTTTTAGGAGACTGCACTCGTAACTTGTCTATATAAATGATTTACTTCTTTTTACAAGTACAAACATTCAGACGGCCGTTACATCGACGCTGGCTCCATTCCGTCTACATCTTGTTCATATGATTACATCATTTACTATTTTTTCTCCTTTGTGGAATCTCGAATTATACAGCAATTTAGCGATGACCTATATGAAGCTATATGAAGCAGGACGGGACGGAGCAAAAAAAGTATTTTACTCCGTCGGGTCGACAGAGTGGTCAACTAGGCTTCATTATGAAAAGAATATTCTATATAAACCAAACAAAGCGGAGACATTTCGTGAAAAGTACTTCATAGCGTGGTAACATCCTTACCTTGATTATGGTTGTTCCAAATATCGCGCTCCGAAAGTCCATATCTCCAGAAGCTAATTTTATACGGTTTCCCTGCGGCATAATTCCACCGTGTATTGTGTGTACCTAAAACCATGAAGTATTGCTGCGATGGTTCGGGATCTTGTGAAGACGTCGCTGTACCATTGCTATCATGAGACACACATTTTCCATCTAAAAATAGCTTAAGCCCCTCATTTTGTTTCTTTGTCCATGTGATTGCAATGTGTATCAATGAAGTTTTAACTTGGAATGGCACACTTATTTCCCACTTTCGATTCCTCGTCCTGACAATACTTTTAATGTTTTTGTTATGCAAGAATATGGTAAATCCACGTCCGAAAGAACTTATTCCGCTTATTCCCGAACTGAGTACTGGCAATAAGTTTATGTGAGTGGCTTGAAGACAAAATTATTAAAATCAATTCAAATGACGGTATTATTTATGTTACAGTGCAAATTATGCAAACGGCACAATGAAATTAAGAAAGGTAATTTGAACTAAATGAACTCAAAATTCAAGACACCTTACTGCTAGATGTAGATGAGAAATGCCTTGAAAAATGAACATTACTAATACCATTATTACAATCATGATTTTAATAAACAAAATGGTCACTGTCCTCGTCATCATTTCTTGTGATTATCAATATTACTATTTCAATCTCAATATCAATGTTTCATCATAACTAATGATATTTATAATAATTCGTTTAAATACTATAATCAACAACATAACCATTTTCTGATATTTTATTAGATAATATTCTTCTCCTAAAGCATCTGTTTATCATACGAGCACATTAATAAGTTTACACGCTATTTTAGTTTCAGCATTTTCTCGTCCAAGATAAACTGTGTTTATGTTCTAGTTGACAGGACATTGAAAGTTAACAGTTTATAGGCTGGTTTTCATGAGGACTTAAAACATCTTATCTTTCTTCCCTGTATATTATATGCCGGCCAAATTATCGTCCGAGTTGTGTAGAAATTCTATACTAACTTTCATTGAGTTTGATATTAGTTTTCTTACCAGTCGGCGTGTAGAAACATTCATACATTATATTTGGAAGCCATATGCAGGCCCGTTTTTTGACGTCACCCAATGGCAAAGCCAAAGGTCCTGCTTGTCCCGCTCAGCAGCATCAACACTTAAAAGAATATATTTCCTAGCATACTCCTACAGTGTCACTTTGTTGGTAGACCCCCATTCTACAGCTACAGTTCAACCACACTGTGATTACTTTTGGTTTTTGCATGGCATCCTGCACTTTGTGGTTCTTTACAATCGGCCATTGTTAATTTGGTCCTGCTTCACAATAGCCTAAAACCAAGAGCACTCGTGCTCAATCTGGAGAGCAGGAGTGTGATGCAGTGGTCATGATCACGTGTCAAGGTTGGACTAATATAATTGGTTCCGAGGCAGACTACGCATGCCCTTCATCATTGTTATGCCAACATCTAGTCCTGCTATTGCGGAAAGAAGGAGTGTCGCTGTTTTAAAAGGGATGTTAAAATTCAATTAAAGGAAAACTTTGCTTTACAAAGTTGTGGCAAATTATTTTCTAGAATGCAGGCTTAATTGAGGTTGTGGTTTTTTGAAGCATTTTATTTTGCTGCCGAATTCCGAGAGCAGGACCAACTTTTGTGAGCCAGCCTCGCAACTGACGTCATCAGGAATGAAATACATTATTTTGTTTGATGTATTGTAAAGATGAAGTTTATGTTAACTACATCTTTTAAAATCAGTAACCCGTCCGACGTGAAGGATCCCATCTCCGATAAACGCAAGTCACACGATTCATATGGATGTACCCATGCAGGATGTAATGCCCGGTTTGTTGGGGACAGCCGACACTTAACTGTATGTGTTCATAAACACTCGTCACTGGATAAGAATTGTCAAATTTTCAACGCATCGTAGCTTTATAGGTTTGCAGGAATATGTGCCCTGTAGATTGCTTTTGTATCTTAGGTTCGGCTCCTATCTCTTATCAGATTAAAATATAGGAAGTTATGTTCATGAATAAGTCTTAGGAGAAGTCTTGTATGAACTAGCAGCTTGCACACATTAATCTTGGTCTGCTAAGTTCTGTGTTTAAGTCATTGCTCCTTTGGTTTTACCTTCTCTGTTTTTGTCTTTTGTATTCACCTTTCATGTTACCGTATTCACCTTTGTTATTACAATGATTATTCCCTTGTTAATTATACTTATTATCGGGCAACACCTCTCATCAGCTGTATGTATACAAACATAAACAGACACACACAACCACACACACACACACACACACACACATATTATATATATATAATACCTCAACAGACACAGTGCTTTTCATATATATTCATCAAGAGTGGAGCATTACCACAATAGCTGCACTAAGTGGGAGCCGACCGGGCTCGAACTTG
>JANTCA010027226.1:0-22282 GCA_024741275.1 Chironex yamaguchii | reverse complement strand
TTTTTCTTCATAAAAATCGCCTACTGCCTGATTACAGTTTTTTCCACCTTATTTCTGTGCCTTCTTGATGTCGAAATGTATATTTTAACCAATCAGAATACTTTTACACGGGTTATCAACCAATCAACTACATTTTTCTATATCCTAATACAATACATTGCGTAAAAAATACCCTAGAAAGTTCTATTTCTTACTTATTGCGTCCATACAAAACGAGGCTATTACGCACGGAGCTCTTAAGCAATACAAATTCGATTAAGCTGTTGACAGAATGTAACTGGGGTTTCTCAGCAAGTATAAAGACATCTGGAAAATCAAGATTGGAGAATTTGCAGCACTAGCCGGAAAATCAGCAAGACAAGAATGCAGTTGCAGTTGTGAAAAAATAGAGAAGTAGTTGGTCATGTATCACAGGCACTTGCAAGTACAAAGCAAGGGATAGGGCTTGTTCGTCATTTTCTAATGAACGGCATGATGTGAGCATTGCTGGAAAAGCTATAAATCAAGGTGGTAGATACGGCCCTTGCGCTTACAGATTTACAGGACAAGAGAAACATGCCAAGCTTCTGAAAAGCCTAGTGGATACTGATGATAATTTCTCTGTGAGGCCAACCTGCCAAACAGACGGCAGTCTGAAATAAAAAGGAACAAAAGAGGAAAAAGCAAGAGGGAAGGAAAAAAGTAAGCAACGTTAGTAATGAAAAGTTCTTTTGTAAGCGAATGAGATTATTTTGATTTTATTACAGTTTTGCTTATTACAAATGGCCATATTAACGGTGTGGAAGTATAAAGAATCGTGCTGTTGGGGATCAAAAAATTTGGCCATTGGCCATATAAATGGGAGGCTGCATTAACGGGGTTTTTTATGAGACTGTGTGGCTGCTTTTGCGGGCCAAATAAATGTAGCCCTAACAACGAGGTGGCCATATTAACAAATTGGCCGTAAGGCGGGGTTTCACTGTACTTTATGTTAATTTCTAAAAACCTGAAATATGCAGGTTAGCAATGTTCGTGTCCTATGATCAACTGATAAAAACCAAAACTAAACTAAACTAACGATGATTTGCATAATAATAACACATTTTTAGGTTTAACCCTTTGACAAATTTAATTAAAAATATTAGTAAAAAACAGAATAAACAAATTTAATAAGCAAAACGTATGTCATGTGTAGTGATGTGATTTTTATGCAGTCATTTTCCTTTTAACCATACACTACTCCCCTATAATTTTATGTCATTTTTAGCAAGATTGGGGTAGCCATGATTTTCAGAGGTGAAGGGTAACTACCCTCCATAACCCACACGTCACCGCCAATGATCAACAAGTTTATTTCTTAAATAGTCTACAGTACATTTGATTGTCCTCAAAGATTGTAGTGGCACTTGGCTGTTCATCATTTAAATTAGACAGCAATGTGTGCAACCAGTTAACTTTTTGACAACTTAAAGATAAAACAACATATTCTGCTTCTCTTTCCGTTCATTACCATGCTCACCTTCCCACGCTGCCTTAAAAGCAGTTGATTCTTCCGTGGAACTATTGCAACAGTTTGTATCTTAGGCAACAGTCAGTTAGGAATGGTCTATAACTCATATTTGTCAATGGCAACATCTTCTTTCTTTCTTTTAGAATCTGGTCTGCCTTAGCTATTGTAATTAATTTTCTCCCCATAACCTCCACTTGGTCCACAAAATTGGCAAATTTCACTCGTAAGGCGAAAGGGTCAATTTTGGGATCAATAGCAAATAACTTCACGAGGTTTGTGAGCAATAGAGGTCTTCATTATGACTGGTTGTAAATGACTCCTAGTGGTTTTTGCCGCTAAACACTTGCTCAAGTTGCCTCTAATGGTACAATCTACACATTAAGGAAATTTTTAATTTCTGTCCTCGAAGCAGTAAATAGATCCATTACAGGTGTGGTATTTCTGTAAATTTTATTTGCCTTCTTCTAATGCAGTGCTTGTGCTGGTATGGTATCTACATTGTACAATGGACTGCAAAAGTAGGCGCATGTCTTGAGTGCTTCTTTGCGACCTGAGGTAAAATGGACTCAAAGAATGCCTATTATAGTGCCACGATTTTTCATTTTGCTCCAGAATACACTTTTATCTGACCAAGCTACATTTTGACTAGGATCTATCCTTTGCTGCACTGTATTCAAGGTGGGAGTATGCTCCATACCATCTTGAGGTAAACTTGCTCTGCTTATTTACAGGTATATCAAGATTTTGCTGAAGTCTTACAAGTTTTGTTTGACAAGGACGTTTGTATATTAGCAACCTTTTTTAGCTAGCACGTAAAACTACGTAACACAAGATCCACACTTAGCAAGGCGTTGGTTCTGATTCGTAATCTTTCTTGATATACAAGGATTCTTCGTATTTCAGTTCTTCTTTGGATGTATCTTAAGAATAGAGCTGCCATTTTAAATTGACTTTTGGGATCTCCAATCAAAGGATCACAGATATATGATTTAAGAATTTCGTCAGATTCAAACAGAGGTGCATAATTCGCCTTGAGAGCTGCTTGCTCACAACTGCCTAATCCCAGTTTAGACTAATTTACACATTTTTTTCCACAACATCATACCAAATAGGGTTTTAGTGCCATCTAGGTCTAACCCTTACTGATGCCCGAAAATTTTCATCGTTTTCATCTCCCATCACGTTGCACAAGGATGGAAGCCTACCAAAATTCACTAAATAAAGCAAGCTTGTCTGTTGTTACCTTACCTTACCACACTGTTGCTCACAATGGCCATGACGTCACTGTCTGTCAGCTACCTCTCAGTCTTAAGTTGCTGAGGTCAACAGTTGGGATTGTGGTTGTCAGATTAAGAGTGTGTTGTTGTTATCTGACAGAGTTTCATTGGTATATTTGATAGTATGCCTTTTTAGTACTGTGAAATATTTCCCAACAGAATACCAAAATTAGCCAATTTTCTGACAAAAGTTAAGCGTAGATAGAGGGCGTTATACCCTTCACTTCCAGCCTCTTTCCTCGTAGGAACTGGTTTGTCCTCTCCCATTCATCTTCTGTGTGAGTCTTACTTTGGTGCAAAAGAAGATTGTATTAGCTGTACACCGATAAATATGTTATCTCGACACGCTTGAGGGACGCATTTGTTTTCCTAAGCTAGTTATCAAATATTTTATTTCCTTGGTGTTTACGATTATAGCATCCTCGTTTAAAGGTTTCACCGTTGAATGGATATCAGTTAACCTGATATAACTGCCTGCTTTGTATGTATGCCCTGAGATAGTTACCACTGTACATCTCTTGCTTACCTGTATACATGTATTTGCAATTGTTGATATGGTTGCTAATACAAGTTGTGGGATTGTACGATATCCATCAGGGATGTGATATCGTACATTTTTCTCTTTTTGTACTACCTGCAGGATGAGGCAAAGCGCAAAACAGCAATTCCAGGTTTTATTTTTAGCCCAAACTCAAAGTTGGTGGTGAACTACTTGTTAAAAGTTCATGGACTTTTGCAGTACATCGACTACAGAAAAGTTCATTTCATTTTCGTGCAACTTATTCTCATTTCCAGTTCCCCGCAAATTGTTTTTCTTTGCTTGGTAGCGCACTTTTAAAACAAAGAACAATAGTAATCGTTGCTCAAGTGAATTATACGGCGTATATGGTCCTTGTGAATGAAATAGAATTGTATTTTAGGAGATCCGTGTGAGCACGATAGACTTTGTTCGACCTTTAATTGACGTGCGAGACTAAGTCGACATTTACATTTGTAAAACTACAAATACTGTTAAGTTTTGTTCTTGTATCAACAATGTGTATCCCGTAAACCGCAGTAACGAGAGCAAACAATACTCAGTTCCACTCCTAAATATGTCATCAATGTAACATAGCTTAACTTTCATAAAGACCAGATTTTAAAGTTGTTATTGAAGATGCATTAGCAAGCAGAGCGTATGACCATGTCTCGTGTCACTATAGTTTCGTTAGACGTCCGTAAGTAGTAAGGTCTCTAATTTATGGTCTCCTTTCCTGTCACTAACGTAGAATCAGGCGGAATTGTGTGCTCTAAGTCACTCATCGTAAGTTATTTAAAAGTACTAGTAATGGCCAGGTTGGGGAGTAGAAAATGGTTTGGTGTAACCTAAATGCATGCCGTTGTAACTAACATAGAGTTTTAGGCTGGATTGCTGATGAATTGCTGTAGAATAATACGTCATGGGAAACAAATATGGTAGTACAAGGTAGGCAACAAGCTGCAATCTAAAGAAACTGGCAGCACAAGTATTTATGCCAACTAAAATACTCATGCTATAGGCTATAAAGTGGTGCAGACACATAATACTATATTGGTCCCAGGCCAAGTTGTTTTGAAACAGAATTTTGTAAAAGGTCAAATGATGATTCTCAGATAAAAAGGAGGGATCAGTGATGTAAGCATTCCACTATACGCCACGATTCCCGACGTTTTAAGGTCAGAAATCGCAGTTTATGATGTTCCTACTACATGCTTTAAAAAATGGATGCTTTATCAAATTCTGCTGTATGCCATGCATTGTCATAGTAGGCCGACTACAATAGGAAAGGCATACTTTTCGGCTACAATGTCGTCAATTGCGCTACTTATACAATAAGGACTTATGGAGACCTCACTCTTCGTTACAAGGAGTACGATTTTTTGTTTGTTGCAAATACTGGTGCCGGTGTAAATTAAGAAACTTTCTCCTCTTTGACACCCTAAGGGTGATGTAGCTTTAAGCTAGACAATATTTGTTCCCCGTTTAAAGTTTGTACAGTCGCTACAAAATACCGTACGTAAAGCAAGCCTAAATACGACTGCTTGTTCTCTTAATAATTTTTTGCGGCTTTGCTTTTGGCCTTTAGTCTGAAACTCTATGGATTCAATCACGTTCCTCTTTTAGAAATGAGTGTCAATCAATTCATAAATCTGAGAAACGTGGTATTTATTTAGCTTTTTAAACATCTTTAGAAAGATGGTATATATATTATATATTTGATGTCACGGAGGTTTGAGTGTTGGCTTTTGAGTCTGAGGGTTGCAAGTTCGAGCCCGGTCGGCTCCCACTTAGTGCAACTATTGTGGCAATGCCCACTCTTGACAAATATATGAAAAAGCACTGTGTCTGTTGAGGTATTATATATATATATTGTTTTGTCTTTATCAACTATGTAGGGATATCTTAGTCCTTTATTACTATTACTTTTACTGTTCTCAGTGCTAGTATCTTTTTCGTAGGTATATTTCGCCCACTAAAAGGAATAATTTGTCAATGATTAGGGTCGTTAGTGATTCAGTGTTCAAAAAGTGATGATTTATATATGGATTGTTATATTTTAGCTCAGAAAGTCTCCAAGTGTAAAAGTATATTTATAAATTGCTATAGACATATAAGACATGGATATATTACAAGCATTTCGTTCGGCTTTTTTCTCTCGTATCTAGCTATTGATGTCAGTTGTTACTTAAGCACAAGTAGAGTGATTTCAGACAAGAAGTAGACAGGTTGCTCTTTTGTGAAGAACAGAGGTAAAGGTGTGGTTATGATCACCTGACTTTTGAGCCAGTGTAACAGTAGAGCAGGAAAACATTAGATTTACAATCAGGAGACAGTGGTTATAAAATCAAGTGGACTTGTTTGGAAGGGTACTTCTAATTCTCTTAAGTATGGTACGAATTTATCAGTTCCAAATACTTTACTCGAAAATCGAGTCTTCGGTAATACGTAGATAACAATCTCTATCCTAATCACAAATATTACTCGAGTGAACAATCCGTACGACTAAAAGTTTCGGAATTGCCTGATATTTACAGAGCACATCTTTTCCACCCGTTTCGAGAGCAAAACAGACTTTTTAGCCCCTCGCAATACCCATGTTTCACGCCTTCACTGGCCGTGATACAGTTTTCTTTTTGCAGGAAAAGAAAAGAGATCTACACTATAAACTTGGGAAATTGATGCAAATGTCACTCTCTCGCTCCTTTAAGTTAAGGAAAATCCCCCGGTTGTAACTGATAAAGATATGGCCATTATAGAACATCTTTGTATATTTATACGATTCCGCAAGTGAATCATTATCGGTAAATGCAGTTTGACAAGAGCTTTTTGCAAAAACGAACGGAGCAATAAAAAAATTCCACCGACACATGCCTGACTGCGTCATCACATTCAAAGGACTGCCTTGCAAACAAATTGCTGGAAACAGATGTATGCCCCTGTCCAGTTGTTATCCAATCCAGAGCAATGCAGGTGGATTTACAATGAAGGTACATGGCAACCAAGATGGACCGATTTACCAGAAGTGGCCGATGCCCTTTGCATCCTTGTTAAGTGCAGTTGTAAAAAAGGTGGCAAAGATGCTTGCAAATGCAAAAAATCACGACTTTGCTTCTGCAGTGGTGACTGTAATTAGTATTTGTTTGATGCGCTGACTGAAGAATTTTGATTTTGCATAGTTTCGCAAGAATCATGCTTCTTGTCTTCTTCTTTACTAGTTTATAAAATATCTGCATGTAAAATTGTTCAGTTTCAGTTACGCATGTATTTCACACCATTAATGTGATAATGTGATCTCGGATGCTTCTTCATGCGATTGACTTGCCCAATGAAAGTTCTTCAAACGTTATTTTAAAATGTATAATTATTTTGCGTTCTTTGAAAAGAATCGACTCATCATCGAGTAGCCAAACAACTCAACGACAATGCGCCCTTTCTTCCTACAAGTAAATGTTCGACTCGTTTTATTATTACAAGATTAACCTGATGACATCAAGTTTAGCAAAGAAGTTATGACGTCATCGGTTGGTTCTATGAGATCGTTAGAATAGATTAGATTATCATTTTAGCCTCTACTTGGCACTTTCGTATGCCCGTGGGATCTTTTGACAGGAAAACCACTGCGTATAGGCTTTGAGACTGCTTACGTTTTCGACTAAAATTTTGTGATGTGACACTGACGTCATAAGGGCTTTTCTGTAAGTTGCTCCAAATCTTCAAATGATCAACTTACAAGACTGTATAGGTCTGCCAAGTTTCATGCTTTTAACACAAACCGAATGATTTCAGCACATATCCACAAGACTACACGGACATGTGAAATCTTTGAAAATGTATCAACAATTTTCATAACTTTTTTGAGGAAATATTCGTGAATCAAGTGCAAAACCTGTTGTTGTGTGGTTGACATCGATATTTCGTAAAACAAAGGCCTCCTTATGGAACAATAATTTATTGTGTTCAAGATTAACCGTTCATGTGCCGAGGAGAGTTAATCAATTCGGTGTAGTTACTGGGAACAGTTGATATTTCCTCACATTTTCAATGTGGTTCTAAAGGTAAAATTTATTGGTGGGAGCCGTTTTTTAGATAGGACTAAAATCTATAAACTTCTTTCTATGCAAGTCAGTTGCACTAGTAAACTTTTTCCATAATTGTGAATAAAACTAATAAAAAGCAGAATGGTACTCTGTCTCCAATGGAGCATCTCAATGTTAAGCAGATCTTTTTCAGATTGATCGCCTATGTCGCGTTTCGGGATGGTGCAGTCTTTTGGTTTAGTATAAAAGGCAAAAGTTCAAGGTAAGAATAAATTATTTGAAAATATAAACAGAGATTACTTGATTTGCGCGCAGGTAAATCTTAATTGAAAAGATTTGAATTAACGTTACCATGAGCGCAAGTTTGACTAACGCTTAGGGTTGAAATTGGACCAAAAAACGAATAATTGAGGCAAGATAACTCCAAACATAAGCATTCTGCAACCTCCAGATGATCAGCAAACATTTTATATTATAGACAGTTTAATATATATCTGCACAAACTGAGTCTGCTGGGACATGATAAAAAACCCCGGAGAAACAACATTAATGCATGATCGTGCTGGGATTACTTTGTAAAATATGTCATCAGGATACGTTCGCGTTTTCATTGTTGTTGATAACGCAATTCTAATGGTCCCAACGGAGCTTGAATTTACCTTAATTGTTGTGGTGTTATAATCTCCACGACATTGCTCTCACGTATCCTAAGTTGGAGTAGCCAGCTCTGGGCAAGTATACCTAAAATAAGCTTAACTACCCATTGGCGCTCTCTGTGGGATCTTCAACTATCCGTACTCGCCAATAATAAGAACGTAATTTAACGAAGCCCCTCTAACTAAGTCCAGACCTGAAAATTAACTTTATAAATCTGTGGTTTGGCATATGGGAAACAGGTGTGTGGCTAAAGGGGTGGCGAATATCACAAGTGACTCTGTCACCAAAAGTATCTGGAACAGAAGAATGTCCGAAAAGCGGAACTATCAGTTTTATCAGTCATGCATCAAAGATCTTTTTAGAAATTTTAAGACGTAGGTTACAACACTTTACGTGGTTAGTAGTCGATGATGAACAGTTTGGATTTGTATCCGGAACAAGTATTGTAGATGCTATTCTTAATGCGAGAAATCAGATCAAGAAAGTTGTAAAGAGAAAGGAAGAAGAGCATTAGTTACTTTTTCTCAATTTTTCTCTTTGTGGAAAGTTCTTGGAGATTTTGGTGTACCACAGCATCTGATCTGGCTTGTCAAGAACTTGTATGCAGTGGCCTAGCGTGCACTTTTTCTCTGGGTATTCTCCAGGGGCGTGCTAACTCATCTAAGTGTGCTGCAAACGGAAGCAATAGCCTTATTCAATTGTATTATGTTGGATCGTTATATTAAAAGCTAAATCTGATAAAAAAAGTTGTGAGAGAATACAGCAATTGTAGTTGAAAGGAACAACACGAAAACAAAAAATTGATCAGGTTATTATCCCTGCAAAAATTGACCAGGTTTTTCGCTGGTGTTTCATTGCAATTTTGTTTGGCAAAATGCCTATCGTATATTGGCCTCCTGTAGATTTTTATTGTTCAAAGTGCGCCGCTCCATCTTAAGCCTCGCTGTGTATACAACGTGATCCAAAAGTCTGAAAATTGTGGTCTTTGTCGACTCAGTGGAAGGCACAGATAATTAAAATTTATCATGTACCGTAATGAGTTGAAAGCCTTTCTCAGCGGTGTTTCGAGAGATCCTTCTCCCAGCCTGATGGTCGGTGAAGAATCCATCGAAACGTAGCTCAGTAAAGGCTTACGACTCATTGCTCATTACTTGATACTCATGATCAAACAGGATGGTGATGATATCTGCTATGCACACCTAGCACACCCAGAGGATAAGCCACGGGTACTCTCTCATTCAAGATGCGTGCTCTGTTTTTTGGGTTTTACTAGGAGGCTGGAAGCTGAAAATTTTCAACATATTTTCCCATTCTTTCACTTGCATGTCGAGCAAATTATGTAAAAAATTCTGCACCTTGATTGGTTGAATCGAACTGGAAGAAATTCACTGCTTATTTCGCTTTCTCCTTTGCAAAATTTTTCTCGTATTTCAATGAAAAAAAATGAGCAGACTGACCTCTGACAGAAGTTAATGGAAAATCTTGCAATAAATTGGAAATGCGTGACGTTCTATGAAAAATAAGAAATTAAAATATATTAGTTGAAATAAATGATTTCTCTAAAATCCCCGGGTATGCAATAAATACCTTACATAACCAGATGCTATGCCACTGATTGTATGATGGAGCGTCTAGTTCTCTGGGTTCAAGATCAGAATAAAGATCCCTTCAGATCAGGAAAAGGGGTTCAAATTCCCATCAGTAGAAGAAGATATGTTGCAAATGAATCAAGAGAAGAAACCTCCGAAAACTGGAAAAGAAAAGGAGACAACATGATGACATTTACTATAGAAAGAGAAGTACGTGCATAGTCAAAGAGCGGAAGAAGATAGAGGAAATGGGTTTATGGCATCAGACAACAGAAAGTTGATATGACGAATGCTAGAAAGACGGCATTTGCTAGAATCGCCCCCCCCCCACTCTAGAGAGCAAATGGCAACCTGAACTGAGTACACACCTCCTAATTGGAGGCTATTAATACTAAGACTCAGGGTATTTTACTTTGACGTAAGCTGAGGTACGTAGTTACGTAGTCGATATTTTGTGAATCAAAGTCCAGGTACGTTAAAATATGCGCATCTTTACTTACAAAATGGTCCACAAGTTTTTATCACAAATATCCATGGACAACAAGCGAAATGTTAATTTGATGAACCTCTATCAGTTTGCAAGTACCCTAAGGAGCCTAGTGGCGCTTAAATGCCCTTAGAGGTTTTACTATGTCTTCACGGGTTTAAGTTAGCAAGTGGAAAATAATGGCTCTTTTGTGATTTGAAGTCAATTGATTAGCTTCTAATCCACAGGATTTGTAGATGGTCATTGCTAACATTTACATTTACTGCTAAAGAGTTGAATGTATGTTGATTACAATGTTGAAATGCTTTGTTTCTTAGTTGCGTAGCTCAGTAAGAAAGGTATCAGATTTGCAGTCGTGAAACTTTGGTTCGACGCTCCGATGGTCACAATCATAATTTTACTTCTGTTCTTTACATGAGGCCACCCTGTCGACTTCTACATGGAACGAGTGCAAATGGTAACAAATGGATGCTTCGTAGGCACGGAACACATGCTGCTTGTAAAGCGTATACACCAACAGACAGACACCCACTAACAAAAGTGGACGATCGGAGTTGAGTGGATTGTAGTCTTAACCGCCTTTCCTATTGAGCTCTTTAAATCAGTCACTCACTGTTAGATTTGCAGTCATGAGACCAAAGTTCGACACTCTAGTGGTTACAATCGTGACTGACCACTTTGTCGATTTGTGTATGGTTTGTTAGCTACATGTAGCAACACAAATTTGCACGTCTTTCGAAAAACGAAAGGGGAAAATTGACGTAAAGAATCATAAACTGAGCTTCAATTTATTACTCATAGTAAACTACAAAGATCATAGCACACTCTTTGCGAGTTAAAGTTGTTTAAGGACTGTCAGAGTGGCACGCTAGTTTTACCGAAGATCTCTAGGGATATATAAACGTCTCCCACTGTAACATTAATCTTAACAAGCTCCATGTAACCACAAATTCTCGCTCTTGCAAGTAAGGTCCGCTAATGAATAATATTAAATAAGCGTGACACTCAACCCTCACTGGACCTTATAAGTAAAAATCTTTACCCAACTGCACCAATTTGTATTTTGGTTCAATTCCCAGCAAAGAAGCCTCGTGTAATGTTATAACAAAGAGGAATCATTTGTTCATCTCGTTAAGAAACATACGTACGCATTGGACCCTTGGATACAATACATCTAAAACAGCAAGGCTTTTCAGCTCATTGTTTCGTTGTTGTATGAAGTTGATCATATAAAGCAATGTATCCCAAGAAGACTTTTGCAGCTTAAAACTTCTCTGTAAAGTTAGTCTTTTAAAGCAATGGATTCCAGAGAGAGCTGTCTTATTTTCGCGTAGGAAATTTGAGTCTGACATTTTCTTTAGCTGTCTTAGGACCTAATAAGATTATACAGAACATAAACAACGGACGGTTTGGTGCAAGTCACTGATATTTTCTCACCTACGAACACAAGGTAGAAATAAACCTTTTTGAGGACGGAATGAAGTCAAATATAAAGGTATGGAAGATTCTTATACATTCTTGTTTGTTTTATATACTTTTTATACCTTGGTCAATCAAGTATCACCTGAGACATTTTGCAAGATTTGAATTGTAAATATTTACAAATACTAAAGAGTGGAAGATGCCAAACTGGAAAAATGCACCTGTCTGTGTTATCAAATGTCACAATAGTATTTCCTGCAAGCTGGACTGTCAGCCAACGCAAGAAAATTGATCAAGAAATATAACCATGATTTATAAAGAAACTAACCCTGGCTCATGCCAAAACGTTCCTGTACAGAAACCTTAAGACTTGATTTACGAAAGTTACATGTAGTTGCATGGATGACTTCCAAGTTCTCTTGGCCTTGCCAGACATAAAGCTAAAAGTTTGCAGCACATATCTCATTTCTTAGGTCGTACTAAGCTAGTGCGAAGCACACTTTTTAATTTTTTATCTGTCACATGCTTAGGAAGGGCGATCTCAGTTACTGCTCTGTTTCAAAGTTTGTCACGCGTATTAGATACAGGGTACTAAAGTGATGAGAATTTACGGTGAATATCAATAAGACCATCGTTCATCTTGTAATAAATATATGTGCTTGATATTGTACACACTATAGTTAATCTTATAATTAAATTCAAAATCCACTTGATCCACCTGAAGTGATTACACTTACTTTTCTATCAGCCTTAATGAATAGGAAATAACATGTGTAACAGAAATGTATAACTGATAGCCAAAACACAGTTGATATTAAATTTAAGTCTCACCCTTGCCCAACGTTTGGTTTCGGCTTGCATTCCAAGGACTTGAAATGTCCTTCACAAACCTTGTGTGTTGGAATTGCGTATTGCGAAGATTTTTCAAGTTTGATTTCCCTCGAATGACAAGGCAGATCAACAGCAATATATACCACATGCAACCGTTTCTTTTGATACTGTTAGTATTTTGTAGCTGTGTTATTTATTTATTAATTGTTAAAAATTGATGATAGTCCATTCCAGCTTACTTGTAGAGAGCTATTGCGTTTTTTGTTTTGGTGGTTTGCAGGGTATAAATTATTTGGGCAGGGCAAATTTGACCGCCACTCCCCCTCCCCCAACTCATAACATGAATTGACGTCATTGTATGTTGCAGCAATATTAGATTTTCTTACTAGCTTGCTGACATTGCAAATTAATTTGATAAATGCTTCAAAATTTATCTCTAGTCCTTAAGAGTTCAGCAGATGCTAATTTCGCATGGAATGTATCATGAACCCAATCAATTACCGTCATCGCACATTGAAGTATTCCGATGTTTCAAAATGAAGCTTACAACCTTCCAATTGCAAATCAATACAATAGAACAATGTAACAGGAAACGAGACTTGAGTATTGTCTGCATTCATATAGCCCAATTTAAGCATTTTAAATGTTCGTATTTCCGGGTAATTTCACGAAAATAATGACGGAGGTGGTCGCTGGTCGCTGGTCGTGATGAAGGGGTGGTTGTATTGGTGGGGTTCAACTATATAGATGAGGAACACAAGAAAGGCCTTTATTAATGTTCCCACCGGGCCTTTTTCGTTGGCGAAGAAACTTTCAGACTACTTCACGTCTGTCAGGTTTTGAAAGATTGGAGATACAAGTCACTTATAACGGCTAATACCAAAGATTAAAATTTTCATTGTATCAGCTTGATCTATAAACAATCACCCTTTTAGAAAGATGAGTTTATTGAGTCTATTTTGTGATTTATAACGCAGTAAATGCCAGAAATAACCAGGCTGGGCAAAACAGTTCAGCAGGCATGTCACGTTAAGCATTTTTTGCTGGGATAATAAAGGGATCCGAGTCGTATGGATTGTTGTGGAAATTTCAAATGTTACCAAATAGAGGTATCGTTATTGCAAGTCATCTCACTATGCCAATTCTTGCAAACTCCGCTTTCTGATGTCCACTGATTGTCGTTCATAAGTATAATTAGTACAAAGAAGTTTTAGTTTGTGTGCCACTTGTCATACTGTTATTTTACTGTGCAAATACATTTGTTCATGATAAAATAAAAAGGAAATTTTGAATCCCGATTTTGCGCCATAGACAGCACACGAACATTTCTTTTTTCAACCCACTGAAACATTGTATTGAAAGTCTAAAAGAACAAGAATTTCCTTGACAGCAGAAACGACACATTTTATTGCCTGGTTGTTAAATACAGGAAAAACATCCGCAAAAGACTATTTCCAAGGTCTATATTTTACGACCGATTCATCGTGGCTTCACATGTATGCAAAGAGCTTGGAATGGCTCGTTCCCACGCGAAGTCTCGACCACAATTCTTCTGACTTTTGAAAGACACATTGTATTTTTTACTTTTACAATGTTGGAAGTGTTTTCCTTAGCCTTACTGTGTCAGTTTAAAATTCTCTTATGGTTCCCCTTTGCCTCTCTATAGAATTTCCTCAATGATATGAATGTTTTCAGCTTTAACACAGTGGCATTACAAAGGACTGTTTAATTTCTGGCTTTCTGTTTGCCTTTTCGCTTTGTAATGAACGTTTTGACCTTTGCAAATTCGAGCATGACCTAAATAAGCTTCATGCAAACTCAACCAAGAGCAAACACAGGGCGGCTAGAACGGCATGGCATATACATCAAATACGATACGATACGATAGACGGATGGATGGATTGACAGACAGACAGACAGACAAAGATATAGATTATATTTTAAGATTAAGTTCAAAAGATAGATCAAAAGACAGATAGGCAGGCAAACAAAAGATATACAGGTAGATAGATCAAGATAGACAGACAGAAAAAAGCAACGGGCGAGCAGACCAGACGAAAAGATGCGAGACAAAACAAGCATCTATGCAGTATTATTCATTCTGTATCGACATCTGTGGCTAACTATGACAATCACGAAACGCCATGCGAAAAGAACACAAAACTATTGTCAATATCGAATCTGCTGCTGTTGCACTCATTGCTACAATTGTTTGCTTAACTAAGTTATAACATATACAGACAGCGAGAACAAAAAAATCAGTGAAACAAAAAACCAGTGAAACAAAAAACATGCTCTCCTAACTCCTAACAATTAACTACCAGTAAATTAACAAGTACTTTAGAAAGTATTTTGAATAAAATCAATAGTCACAACAAGAAGCAAAGTTGGCAGGAAAGAGCAAACATCTCGAGGCTTCATTATCTCATCATTTACTGCATTAGAGAAGAAAGGCATTTGTTGCTCCTAACTTAGGTTTAAAATTTCCCTTTTTATAGTGAGCAGCGTTCTCCTTAATGACCGAAGCACACTTCGTTGGCAGGGATAACATATTTGATGGGATTTAAAGACTCTTTGTCTATGTGAACGGGAGTTGGTATTCCATACACATCGAAGTAGTAAGAGTGAGCAATATGACTGACCTACACGCACATAATGCCGATTTCCCAATAACTGGGGTAGATCCTTTCGATATCGGGACCTGCAAGAACATTTGCTGTATGTAAGCTAAATATATTCATGGAATGAATTAAGCGCAGTAGTTATAAACCCGGAGAAAATGACACATCCAACATGAGAAATAAATCCCAGCTTAGACAGTTTTTGACATAGTCTAGTCAATGATTATTCATACTATCTTTTGTTCTTACAAATGTCTCTAGTTTTGTACGATCATGCGTATGTTTGACGCAAGTGATTGCACCAGAAGACCACTATCTTACAGAAAGCACTTAAGTACCTACTCAAGTCATCTTCTACAAGTATTTGCTATTCCTTGCCACTCTGTGACCCATCAAAACACAAACAACATAAGCAAACTAAAAATAATAATTTCTATTGCTTGTAGGCTTTCAATATTCAAATACGAAGAACCACCCTATTTCGTAGCAAAATCGACTCTACCTTTTCCATAAGTTACAGCGCATACTCGATTTGACCAGGATCAGTGTACGAATCAACAAATGCACTGCCCATAACGAAATAAATACTACATCATATTCATATTTAATAAGACCCATAAAAGATTCTAACATTTGCTTTGCATAGTACACAGAATAAATGCCTAAGATATGTACATTTGTAGCGCATCAACCACACAAACGAACTCTAATCCAAGTAGTGTTGTCTATTGCAAAACACTCTCTTTGTAGTATGTTATATTCAATATATGACGTGAAGGGGTAGTGAGAAAATACATTAATACAACATGACCACAAGAAGTCCAAGGAAAAATGTCAAAATTTTCGTTCCCATTCTTTGATAGATAGACGTATTGACAGTTAGACTCGCACTGTGACTATACTACATCCAAATTTATCGCTTTGGCGGGTTTCATTCTGCTTTTGTTCTAAATTTTTTCTTCTTTGCTCCATGCCACTTCCCCACTGGCCAATATTTACTTTTGCTTCATACTACATGACTAGTGACCAATATTTAGTCTTCGCCTGCACTACAAACTATTAGTCAATATTTGCATTTGTTCCCTTCTATATAACTGCTTATTACTATTCACTTTTGCTCTTTACCAGAAATGACCACAGGAGTGCGACTCCTCACTCGTTGGTAACAAGGCTCGTGATAAATTCTATTTATTGTACTAAAACGTGCTTTAAGGTAGCTACTTCCTAGTACTGTCTGATAATTACACAGAAAGCATCGAAAAGCCTCACCCTTGGGAGGAAGCTTTAGTAAGAGGAAGCTTTAGTAGTAGGTGCCAATGTGCCAAATTCTGAGCAGTTCAAAAAACGATTATAAAACAAATATACCTTCTACTAAGTACAGATTTGTTAAAACGACATTTCGTGTAATTACATTTGACGTTAAAAATGATACATTCCTTACTCTATTTTTGCAGACACTACTGTCTAGCAAAAAAAGCAACCAGAACATTCTGAAGCACCTTTTTCTATGCCTACTAGCACTACCAACAAATCACGAAGCTATAAAAACAAGCCTAGACTTACGTCAACTATGTCTACAATCACATCTGGCTAGACAAGAGGCCCTTCGTTGTGCATAATTAATTCAACCAGCACTCCTTTTGAAGCAGATAGCAGTAACCATGAGAGTTGTGATTAAACCACACAGTACATCTACAGACTATTTTGTGGTTTGCATCTTTCCTCTCGCCATGTTGTAATGCTGACCACGCCATCCAAACAAAGAAACCGTTGTTGAAATTTAGCACCATCCTTACCCTGAGAACCAAACAAAAATGTCTGGCGCAAATGTGCGTGTACTTCCATTTTCTAGGTCAAACAAATTCTTGTTTTTCTTTACTTTTTAAACAGGCAGGAGGGGCAAGCTCATCCTCGCATTATGACAGGAAAACCGCAATGCAATTGAGTTGGTGAACTGGGAACTACTGTAACGCTCAATGACAAATCCTCGCAAAATCAAAACTCACAAGACAGCTGGTAGCTGCAGTCCAGTTTTAGTTTCAATTATTAATAGGTATCTGCTTTGGAACTACATTAATAAAAAAAATGTGCTCATACAGAAATGTACAATAGAAATTACGTTAAAAGTTATGTAAAAGTACTTAAATAAATATACGAAACCCTGCCAACTTACCTTGGTTCGCAAAGGCGAATAGTTACGACAACATTGCTTCGGTGTGAAGTTACATCATCAAGTTCTTATCTCCAGGCGGTTTGTTCTCTTAACTGCTATTGGATAAGAATCTCGACCACAAGGGTGGTATTCCAAAGGCAGTGTGTAATAAGCGGGAGGGTCAATTGATGGTTTTAAATTAAGAGTCCTTGTTATTAGCCATCGCGTAGACAGCATGTAGACAAGTCACTCAATAAAAGGATATAGGAAAAGTTTCCTGACTGGATCTACTGTCCTCTAAACGAACGGGTTGACTAGTGACTTCACTTAATCGCAAACACGAGAAGTTTTAGAAGATAAGTACGTTGTAAGGTTTACTTCCCCTGATAGAAATAACAGTGATAACGATGACAGTCAACAAGTGTGTCGGATTTACGGCAATCGTCTTTATTTGAAGTACTAACAGAAATATTTTAGTTATCTAACCGTTTCAGCTGCTCGCTTAAGACAAAATCCCAAGATAAATCTCAACTAGACGATTTCATAGGAAATTTCGTGACTACATATGCATACGAGAAAACGGGTCACGTTCTTGACAAATATATCGTGTCGAAGATAAGTGGAAATATATCCAACGTTTCCTCAAAGGATGGACAAAAGTCAAACTTTAAAAAAGTTAGTTGCATAACCAGCGACGAAGCACGGGGTACGGCAGGTACGGCCGCCGCCGTACCAGAATTTTTCCCATTCTCGTCGGTTTAAATCTATTATAAGGCAGGCCCGTAGCAGCTATTGCTTGTTTGCGGACATCTCGTCGGTTACTTGCTGCTGCACTCCTATTTCTGGCCGCACCACTATAATGTGGTGTGCGTCGTCCCTGATAACATATTTTCGTTTATCAAGGCAACTTCAAGAAGATAATTTTCTTGAAAGCAGCATATGCTACCCTCGGGATGCAATAGTTAAAGTGTTTTGATGTATGGGTTAAATGTGAATCACTTCATCCAGATAATCCTTAAGTCGCCTGGTTGTTTCCCTTACACTGTTGTGATATTCTCTACTAGATCACCTAAGAATAGCCTAGTGAAGATTTATCTTAAAGATCTATTCAATATCAACTGAGCCGACACAGCAGATGCTGTGATTTCTAAATACTACAATACTGAATGGACTCGTCTATACAGCCGTTCACCATAAACGTCACATTCTCTGAACATTACCAACTTTTAGCACTGGTCAACCTCTGAGGCAGTAAAATGAGCCAGCACTTTGTAACAATCGCTACACAGAATTACAAAATTAGAACACCGCTTTACTTGGTCTGATCAGCTCTTCCAGGGGAACATTTAATTTCAATATCTCCTGATGATTTTGTCTGTCCATTTGCCGCATTTCTCGATCGCGCCGCTTTCATGTGCTCCTGCAGCCTAGATCGTGCCGCTTTTCGGGCTTTGTCCTCTTCAGGGGTGCCATTACTGCCAGCTTTCCTTGCTCGTCTTGGACTTCTTGGGCTGTTCTTTGGACTTCTCTTCGGTGGAGTTGAGGCAGGTTTTAATAAACCATCCTGAAAATGGTCATAAGTGAACAAATACATTAAGGTTGTCATCTGTGCTGATTATTAAAAACAAAGGCAGGGTTCGCAATGAACCATTTAATCTAAATAATGTAACAGCGGATAATGCTACATATTACATGCACTACTACTCCTGTTCTCATTTTTGACAGGATTCCATTTTCAAAACTCGGTTACACCACTGGCGATCAAATCTCTTCCCTTTCTGTATCACTGTTCCCTTAGTAGATGAATAACTACGGTTACACCACTGGCGATCAAATCTCTTCCCTTTCTGTATCACTTTTCCCTTTCTGTATCACTTTTCCCTTAGTAGATGAATAACTAGGGAATAATAGACTAATAGACAGGCAAAAAGCCATTTGCGAGTAACAAGCCAGAAAACAGTGGGTTAATAGATGGCATGCAATAAGGTTACACCACGTAAAGCGTAATATTTCATGTTTCAACAAATCACTAAGGATCAAGTAGCCACCTCTTCAATTTTAGATACAAATTAAAGGCATTAAGATTACTAACACATAAGCACTTCCTTTAGTTTACCTGTTTCAGAGGTCCTTCGCACTCCACCATGAGCGAAATATTATGGTAAAGATGCTTGCATTTAGATTACTGGATGGGCTGTTGTTTATGATTTTAATTCAGTGACTATAAAAACTACCCGGCTCAGGTTTTTGTGTTACACTGAACGTGGCAACTTAACGCCCGGCATGCCGCACCTGATTTAAATTTATGTTTCATAGGCTCGAACTCGCAGCAACCCATCCAAATTCTCTAAAGTATTAAAAATGAAACTACCATAACAGCATCGTGCCACCTTATGCCAGTGCATGGAAAGTGATGTGCAATAACTTCCAAGGGCATTTACTAAAAAATAAAGTACTCAAGGCTTTTTCTGATTACCTCCGTCGTTGATTCTTCGGGATGCAGATCCTTCCACGAGCTCTTCCTCATTTTATCGATTTGATCGAACATATTCTTGACGTCTTTTATCTGTAGCATCGACAAAATACGGGTACATCAAACACGTCACAGTAATACACAAAACATGATTGTGAAAGGAATAGAAGTAATAACCACGATCACCTGAGATTCATACCAGAGTTTCCCAAGTGCAAATAAGACGACTTTTCTACTAAGCTAAACAAATTTATAGGAAGGCCGACAGATTCTTCGGCTTTCAATTCTGATCACCCACCCATGTCATTGTGTTTCACCAATGATTTATTTATTCTTGTCCGTTAAAAGTGTCTTAAGTACTTTCTCGGCAGATAGTGTCACTTCTCGATGTAGTGTCACTCTACGTACTATTGTAGATTACGACATAAATTTTGCATTGCTCAAGCATCTAGGTACTATTGTAAATAATGAAATATGTAACATGTCAATGTTCTTTTGGGGTTTTTCTTCGTAAATTCCTCCAGTTGTCATCTTTTACAAATACTAGCTTCTTTTTCTAAAGTAACTGGATGTTGCAATCATCAACGACTTCATTCTACCTCTGACCCTGTCTCAACTAACCAACCTTCACCAATGCTCTCTCAACATGCATCTTTTCCTTTAATTGTTTTCCTTCACATTGTTACTGCCAACTCTTGATCCATTTGTACTTTTTCTATGAACCACGGTCATAGTTCGCTTTGCGAAAACCGCCTTTACCACAAACCCTTATGTATTCTCGTTTACGGGAATAGGCACTCAGTTCCACTTAAAATAACATTCTTTTGCAGCTTGCTTCTTCTAAATCTTTACAAAATATAAATTGAAATTGTTTTGGCTCAGCTTCTCGGCTATGTATTTTAAAGTCTATTCTAAACTCAGAATTCATACCATCCATTGTATTCTATTGTGCAACGTAAAGTACCACATCATCTACATTATTTTCGCATTTTTATTTTTTTGTTCGCTCGAAATCAAGTTATAACAGGGAATGAGCTCCCTACTGCTAATCACTCTACACAATTCGTCACTAACAGTATACACACTATTCAATGACCTCACGGACGACTGCTCCGGCTGAGTATACCAACAGTCTTAAACACAGCAATAGAAATGGCGTCAAAGCACGTTGTTGGAAGAAACTACAACAAGAATTCCTGACTCATATTTAAAACCAGCTATAAACAACTGACCACTGTTATACGCTAAACAATCTATTTTGAGCACCGTAAAATAACTTGCACATATCCCCACTGAGTCACAAACAAAACAACGGAATACATATGTACATAAATGTGAACACCTAATTCCACAAATAACTACCTGCAAGGCCATCATATCCCAGAATCCTTCCAGGTCAGTTGAAGTAGGCTTCTTTTTACCAACGACTGGTTCCTGTCATAAAAAATAGGAAAAACTGAATAACAACTCAATACGTTTTGATATAGCTCTCATGACAGCTGCTTTTCAAATGTTTTGCATATATGTGCGCTGTAAGTTAGAAATTCTCAAGCGTCTAGGTTTACTGGTCCGTGAATATAACACAATGGGCATTAACATGGCCACAGTGAGTTTTGCTATTATACAAGCAATATCTAACTGATAAGGTTCTCGTTTGATTGTGTATGAGTCGTCTCATCAAAGTTAATTGAATGTATTCAATCCAAATCAAGCAAGCCAAATTCCCTCTGAAAGTCCTTTACAGTATACAAAATACCAGGTACACAATTGTTTTATTCTAAGGACTTATGTTAAGCATACAGGGTTACCAACTCCTGTAAATGTCATGACGCACTTATTGTTTTATGGGTTGCAGATTTTTTGTGGCAATCATTAATGTATCCACAGAGACAGGCAAAGTTCTGACAATCCCCCTCCCCAGCAATTCAGATTCCTTGCGGGGAATTAGTGAGACAAAATGTACAACTAAAATAAAGACCATTCCTGGAGGATCACTTTAATGTATATTCAGAGCCACGAACCAAGACTGATCTTAGTACACTGACTAGCTTTAAGATTAAGTAATAATGCGCAAGTTTCCTACTGACAAAACATGTCAAAAGTAGTTTGGAGGGTTTTGCTTGCCAAAAAGGTTCCTACAATTAACGAACCATACATTTATGACGTCAGGAAAGAAGAGGGAGGGGGAGTATACGATTTTAGATATTGTACATGGGGAGGGGGCTTGCTGCAGTTTTAGGCAACAATCATCAACATACACGAGAGGCTTCAAAAACAGTTTATTTGTAGCAGTCGAGGACAAGAAAGCTGCTGACAACTGACTTGTATTTTCAGTTGACAACAAGCCTGAAGTGGTACAAAGTAATAATAGTGTTCGAATGCATATTTGTTATTTTGTGCATTAGATACTTCAGCTGGTCACTGTACTTGTGTTTCAGAGAGCAGACCAGGAAAAATTTAGGCTTCTTGGTGGCAGGGCTTAATGTTTTTAAATTCCCAACAAGGAGGGAGGAGAGGTCCAAAACTACAAATTTTTTGTGGCATCATAAATTATGCCACAAAAAATTTGCCGTGATAACACAGAGGTCTTTTAAGTCTGAGGATTGCAAGTTCGAGCCCGGTCGGCTCCCACTTAGTGCATCTATTGTGGTAATGCTCCACTCTTGATGAATATATATAAAGCACTGTGTCTGTTGAGGTATAACAAATATCTGACACTGATGAAGG
>JANTCA010027215.1:0-22282 GCA_024741275.1 Chironex yamaguchii | reverse complement strand
TTGGGCGATCTTCTTTTCCGTAAGAAGTGGAGAAATAGTGTCCGTGACGCTCGGTCCTACTTATCATTTAGCACTGTCGACACCACCTCAACCATTTTAACAACTGATGGTGAGACTGAACCGCTTCTTATCCAGGCAGGCATACTCCAAGCTGACACACTTGGTCCCTTCTTCTACATTCTTGTTGTGGACCACATCCTCCGTATGTCGGTAGACAAGATCCACACAAAGGGGTATGAGCTCAAACCTCGTCATTCAGCTGTCCACTTGACTGATACTGATTTCGCTGACGACATTGCACTGATCAGTCAGTCCCTTCTCCAGTCTCTTGAACAAGCCTCTAACTGTTTGGTTTGCACATCAATGGAACAAAAACTGAGTAATTTGACAAATGCTTTCCGTCTTCTACAGATAGTGGCATCAAAATTTAGAATCAAACACTGCTGAAAGAGGTTGATGATTATAAGTACCCGGGATCCTTAATCGCATCTTCATTCAAAGATTTCAGCACCAGAAAAAGGATGGCGTAGTCTGCCTGTAATGATTTGAGGAAAACATGGACATCTCATCTGAGTAAAAATTTGAAGTTGAAGATCTTTAAAACTATCATAGAGCCCATTCTTCTCTATGGCTCTGAAACATAGGCACTTTCTATAAAGATGGAAACACGTCTGGATGGTACATATACCCGCCTTCTTATGAGAGCGCAAACTCTGTCATGGACGTCCCATCAATCGAAACAACAGATCTCTGCCAATCTTCCATCTGTGTCATTGATTGTCAGGGCAAGGCGTATCCAGTCTGCAGGCCATTGTTTCAGAGCAGAAAATGAGGTCATCTCTACCCTGCTCCTGTGGTGCCCTTCCACCCATTCCAGCAGCAGAAGGCTCTTGTACCCAGATGTCATCCCAAGGGATGCTAATATTGACAGACGGGACCTGAAGCAGTCATGAGAGACCGAGACATGTCGCGCAAGCGAATAAATTCCATCATCTCGACTGCGGTCAAAAGATGATGATGATGATAATAATGATGATTGGGTGAGAGAAGACAAAGAGAAAATGTACAAGGGAATAAAGGTACAAAAAACAAAGGTAAGATGATAAGATAACTGCCAAAATTGAACTCGTGAAACAACCGGAGTGGAACCAAAAATTTCTTCTGTCGAAAAGGGTGGGTCTACGCTCCCAAATGTAATCCACCTTCAAAACACCAAGAGAAAATTTTGATCTTGCTTTAGCAACAACCGAAGAAAGGTCGTCAATATATCTTTCAGCGCAGGATGGGCTGTTTAGAAGATGCTTTCCTATAACAGGGTCTGACAAATCTATGTGATCAGTTTCAGACTAAATGATATCAATAAATAATCTTTTATTTCTGTTTGAATGTTCAGGCTTGGATGAGACTTCCAACTGTGGTTCTGCACTCGTCTTAGGAAGTTTGCGTAAATTCCATCTTAACGTGTTTCTAAGTGTGTTGAAAATGTCCATGTCTCGGATCCATAAGATAAAACTGGTTCAATGAGAGTTTTGTCTTCGATTTCCTTTAAGATGAAGGAATTGCAGCTTTTGTTATCTTATCTAGTTTATTAAAGGTTTGCTATGTCCAAGCTTTCAGGGCTTAAAGTCCTTTTCAGTGTCAGCAATATGTGATCCAAGATATGTGATGTTTTCAGCGCTTTGACGGAGGAGCCATTTAAGGATTTCAGCTTATTGGTCTCCGATGTTTTGCTTAAAAAGTCTGTTTTAGACATATTCCAGTAAAGACCTATGTAAATTTTTTGCTCGTTCCAGGAACTGGATTAGTGATTCACGAATTTTGATGGATTGAGAAAAACGTGTCAGGTCACCCGAAAAGATTAGGTCGCGTGAGATAGAGAGCTCTTTTTTTGCGACAGGAACTATTACGCCCTTTGGCTAATCAGACAGTGTAGTAATTCGTTGAAATTTACGGTTACAAGAACACTAGTAGCCGACTGTGGGACATGGGGTTTTTCCATGATATTGTTCGTACTTTGTCAATGACATGGCTTTTGTCATTAGCAAAAAATTGACAGTAATTTTTATATCTAGAGTGAACAGCTTGGTATTAATGTTAACGATTTTAAGATTTGAAAAGGGTAGAGGTATCATCAATTTTATTCTGTATATAGGTAGCATGGAAATTTAAGTAGGCATCATGAATCATTTGTTGGGCTTTTGACATAAAATTCCTTGTTTTGGTTGTTTCGTATTGGTGATTTACCTGTACAAGCTTTTCCCGTACATGCGTAATTAGTACATTTGTATTAATTGGAATTTTTGCCTCCTTTTTCTTCTTAGGCAGTTAAATCTCTTTCTCACGTGTCCTTGACTTACTTATTTGTATAACTGTCCTCAGCATGTTGTCACGTCAGTATAACTGTAAAACATGCTTGTCTTGTGACTTAGAGTTCGATATTTTTGGTTGATGGCATGAATTTGTAAAGTCGAAGTCGATGGGAGTTTTTTGTCTCGAGTGTTCCCTTCTCAAGTATAAATGCCTGCAAAAAAAATCAGTTTGTGAGCTTTAGTAATACTCTTCAACTATTTTATGATAACCTGTATTGCTTTAATATTTACTTCAGATGCTTTAATATTTACTTCAGAAAAACATTTCCCCTGAAAACTTCCCGTATCTGTGCTGCATTAGTTGCTGTTAGTTTATTTGATAATACCAAATGAATGTAGACAGTAGAAAAAAATTCTATTTTGTAAGATAGTGTTTATTTGCGACGGAATGCACGAAAAGGTTTTTCCAGTTGCATTTCTTGCGAATGTAATAATATTTAAAAGTAAACAATAAATTACATAACTTGTGTTCCTTAACACCATGCAAGCTACGAAATTAAAAATGTATTATATTTCATAATCACACAAAGTATAATTTAAAAGTATGAAACATATTTGAAAAAGGTTTCATAGTTACGAGGGTCACAGTTCACAGATTTATTTCCTACACTCTGTTCCCTCGATGTCCTGTGATATAGCATTCCCGCGTTTTTTGTTTTCATGATTTTGGCGCGCAAATTCATCTTCGATCGTAACATCAAAAATAAGATTTGTTCTAAGGGCACACAAAACTGCTCAAAGGTCCTTTTCCGCTTAGATAGAAAATATGACTTTAAAGTGGAGCTTTAAGCGACAAATTTTGCCTCATGCATCCAAAAACCTGCCAGGTGAGACCAAGCATCATAGAGTTATTGTGAATAGTAAGCCTGATAATAGCATAAACTTGGCTTGTTAAAACTCTTATTTTGCAATTAGGATCTGGTCTTATAATTATTATCTGCGCTTGGTAAACCTAGAAATTCTCTAAGAATATTTTTAACTAATTTGTTTGGTATGCTACATTGCTTTTAGTGATCTCATTTGTTGCATAATAGGCTATTTTGTTTATCATTTTATGTGATACTCATACTAAATTGGAAGATTACAAACTTGCTGTCACTTGAATGTAGTTGTTAATAACTAACCGAATGCCGCTATTTAAATGACATGAAGTCGGGTATGCACGTTCACATCCGTCCTTTTGGTTGCTATTCCTGATTTGCTTTACCAGGTAAAAAATGTAACGTGAAAAAGTTATTTATATTTAACTATACGTCAGGATGTTATCTGTGCAATCCCAAGTCTAATTTTGTTGGCAATATTTTATTTCTGTTGTAGAAAGTATTTATGATGGTGTGCTGGAAAGCTTTGCTTGTTCGAATTTAGATGAATATCGGGTTGAAGGTGAAATGATGGTAAGTTTAACATGTCCTAGAATTCCTTATTAAACTAGTAGGATTGCCGATTTTGTCCAATAAATTGCACTTAAAACGTCTGTAGTTCGTACTGAAGTTAGCAGTGGGCAATGTTAAAATGTGAGAAAACTACAAGAATTTATGGTTATGTCTTAGTCGCTAAAAAGAATTGATCTTGGAGTTTGCTTGCTCAATAGCTCGTGGTAGGGCAGTTAATTGAAGGTACAGAAGCAGAACACAGCATTTACACTTCATTTCCAATGTTATACTATATATCTTACTGAAGAAAAAGACAACTACTGTTTTCATCATGTTATCATCCAGAGACTGATTTTTTACAAGCAATACTGTTTTACAACGTAATACCATAATCAACACCTATGTTTGCTTTTTCTTGCACACCATTAGAAATCCATTTCTAAATAACAATGTATGTTAATGTCAGTATGGTCAATGTGTCAGTATGATTTGTTTGATCAATATTCAAAGTTTAACAGATATTTAATATTAAATAAATGAAAATATAGAATTGGGTCATATACATAAAAGTGACTTTGGCCATTGGAGGACTTTGAGTTGAGTTGGCTACATGATATCACTAGTCAACATTCATGGACTTTGCCAACATGGTATTTTTCTGCATGTTACTTGGTATGTATTATTGGTGTTTCTGTTTCTACTTGTGTGAAATCCAGATACACTTGTAAAACTTTTAATTTCTATTGACAGATGGCACTTCCACCATTTGTTGCAAAATTTAGTCCTGGTAAGTACTTTACATTTATCTGTATTAGTGTATTTTATCCACTGTAGTTATTTTGTTTTTCGCAAAAAGTTGTATGCTGTTATGTGCTGTATTTGTCAAGGGACAGTAGGAGCTACAGAGGCAGGTCCTTGCCCTATCTGGTGTATGTCAAAACCATCAGGGACATAACTGGTCTGTCACCAGAACAACTGCGGACACTAGCACCTGACAGCAAGGCATAGCGATGGTGTGCAGTGAATTGGCAGGACCCACAACCTCCCAATTAGAGGAAGAAGGAAAAATTATAAACCATTACTGGCTGGCACTGTTTGCCTAAGCACCATTACTATGAGTGTGCATACATCGACCCCAGCAAGCAAACCAAGTGTGTATTACATTGTCCACATGACATGTTGATTGACCATTGACAATTACTTATTTCTTAGGTCTTTGTCATGGATGCCTATTAGGAGTGGCTGATGAAGATGGACACTTGCAATTGCTGAACACTAGCAAATCTGGGCACAAGTCCATTGTGAAAGGTTAGTGTGCTTGATATCGTTAAATGTTTTGTCAAAAGAATGGAGGACAGTTGTTATAGCTGCTGGGATTTGAATATGTAATAAAGGATATCAGAAATGTTCTTGGGTTTTTATTTAAGACCCTAGTTATGGGTATAAAAAGAAAAAGGGATTGTATGCTTTATTTCGGGTACAACAAAACTTTTGGGTGATTTTGTTGTTGCATGTGTCATTATAGTGAGAATATATTATAGGGGTATAACATTTACTACAACATTTGTTACAACATTTACTACTGAAAACTAGTAAACATTCTGCAAGTGAGATCATTCTGATATTATAATTACATGCCACATAAAAACTACTGAAATCTGGTGCTACTTTTTTCCAATTAACTTGTTACATTGTATTTATTAGTAAGATATTGTTATGATTTTGTTAGCTATAGTATCTTTATTCCACTTGAAAGATGCTCTCCTTTATGCTGTTGTTAACAGGATGGTCTGCTCATTCAAATGCTGTCTTTGACATTGCCTGGGTTAATATGGAAAACAAATTGGTATGTGTAATTTTGTTATGTTATTGTGTAATTTTTGTTATTACCTCGGTCAAGGAGGTATTATTTTTGTCACTGTTTATCTCTTGGAAACTTTGTCTAAAACATAACAATCAGGTTGTCACAAAAGTATAGCAGAGTGTGTATTAGTCATCTGCACCTCCACAGACACATTGAAAAAATATGATGTGGTTTTTAAGACTTTCCTTGCTCTTTGGTCACCAGAGCAAGTATCTATGTGAAAAATGGTATAAGTATAAATCACGTGAAAAAATCACTATCAGGTCCTTGATCTATCTAATGCTTGTTAAAAACTCTCCTGAGAGGCTGGATTTCTGATGTTGAATTTTACATATTGACAAGGATCTGAGCTTTAGTATCTGTTGAAAAGTTGAATCCCCATTTTAATTCTCACTGTTTTCCCAATTTTTACTGACTTTAGGTCACAGCATCAGGTGATCAAACTGCAAGACTTTGGGACATAGATAAATCAGAAACAGTTGGGATTTTTCGTGGACATACTTGTAGTCTGAAATCAGTTTATGTCCAGCCACACAGCTCATGTAAGGGTACATTGTTTCTCTGCTTTTATAAAATTATTTGTTTCGTTTTTCCTTGTATAATTTAACTTGATTTACTTTGATGTAGATAATCTTGTGTTTTGACAGTATTGGCTCACTATGGCATTGCTAAACTTGGTTAGTGATGGTTTGGTAGTTGTAATGTTGTGCTAAGGGACAATTTGGAATAGCTAAGTCACTAAAAGTGCTTATTCATCGACAAAGCATATAAATATCTGTTGATGCTGGAGCTGTACCTGCAGCATTTTGCATCAACCTGTTATAAATATTATTTTCAGACTGTCTGCCCCCATAAATACTTTTGATACTTTTGATAAATACTATGTCTTTACTGAAGAATTATTTGAAACATTAAGTAGTGTTTCTTGAAGTTTATATATGCTTAATAAACACAGATGATTGAGTTCTTGACATGTATTTATACCAATATATATACATGTGTGTATACATATAGAGAAAAATTATTCAAAAGTTTATTTTTTGAAGAAGCCATATCATTTTTAAGGGACATAGAAAATTGTTGCTTCTGTGGCTGGTTGTTTTAGGTAAAAGTTTATCATCGGATAGATCCCCTAAAGAGTGAGCTAATCATGACCAAACAGGCTTGGGGTAAAAATGCAGTCCTCTCCTTACTTCAACATATGATATATATGTGCCGTAGATCCTCAAATTGCCTCTCCCTATTCAAATAAGCCTCCATCCTAGAACAACAAATTGATAAGACCCCCGTCCTGCCAATAACCCCTCACTGCCAACTTAATTATTTTTGCCATCTGAGGTTCTCATTGGCATTTTATTGAGTTAACACAAACAATTCATGCATTTGGCATTGATGAATTAAATGCTTATAAAGGAATTATTGACTGAAATTTGCAAGGTCTTGGTTATGTACAACGAGTTCAAGAAGATTTTGTTTTTCTAGCAGTGTTGTCATCAATGGATGGGCATGCTTCTGGTTCTATGTGTATGCAATATACTTTGCTGGAATAACTAAACCTTTTTTTGTTTTCTTTTCCCCATAACAACAGCAATCATTTGTGTTTGTATCAACAAAATAGTTTATCACTTGAGAAATTTGAACTGGAATATGACTAACTAATTGCTTGCTTTTTTATGGCGTGCTAACTGAAAAACTCCAACTGTATGAGGTTCATATTGAATGGCCTCTTCCCAATCATGCTTATGGTACACCAGTTCTTCTCCACTTTGCCGCTTTTTTATGCTGCCTTTATATTGGAGTCATAAATTTCACTTTGTAATTCATATCAAAACGTACTGGTATGCCTCTGCCCATTTTACTTAGCAAGATGTTATTTTACCAAATCAATCATAGAAGTCATAGATTAACTTCTATAATTTGATTTTTTTTCACTGTGAAAAGAAAGAAATTTTGAAAATTGGTGGGTTTTTGTGGCATGTTTCAGATAATTTTATAAGCCTCCCTTGTATAATCCCCTACTCTGAGTAAGCCTCCGTCCAAAAATCTCAAAAATAAAGAAGTCCCCAAGGTGCTGATTCAAGGATTTATGGTATAGCAACCACTATAATGGTTGTAATGAGGGTTGTTTGAAACAAATAGGGAAACTGGGGTTAGATGTGCTATGAATTGTATGCTCTTAGTTATGGATAAGTTTAAGTGGTTTTCTGTTTAACATATTTGTATCTGTCTATGCAAGAAGGTGATGATCCTCATGAGCTTTGATAGCTATAAACTGCTTTAGGATGTGCCACAGGCTTTTGTGGGACGATTATGGCAGAAGTGCTAATTATTGGTGGCCGGTAGTGGCACATAGCAACCTCCATTTTAAATTTATCAGAGCATGCAATATTCCATACACCTGGGAAGCCACAGGCATGTGCGAGGGCATGTCCTTTTGATTGTACCCCTTTCCCAAGAAAGTCTGTGACAGAACATCTAAGTGTAGCGACATCCAACGTAAATCTTTGTTGGCCTACGGTGAAATTTGGCATGTGTCTTCCTCATAATATGGATGGCGACATAAAATGATAACTTTACATACCCTTCCTGGTCCACTGACACGTCTGGCGTTAAGCTTAAGAAAATTTATGTAGGTTAAGTGTTAGTAGCTACAACTTGAAGTTGAACTATTATTTGAAGGGGTGTATTCACTTTACATATACTTCTGATGCCCCCTGATATCTATTTTCCTAGATGTCTTTGCAACTGGTGCCAGAGATGGTAATGTTATGATTTGGGATACAAGATGCTGTATGAAAAATGGATATTTTGGACCAGTGAGAACCATTTCAGGAGCTCACAAAGTTGATATTAAGACTGCATCACCAGTTGTAAATAAGAAAAGAAAGCCAAGACGTCTGTCAATGCTGCAGGTTAGATGAGTACCTTTTAGTTATACTGTTGTATTTTTCCGGCCTACCCTGTCTTTTAAATGGCAAGATTAGATAGAAGTTCCTTCCTGAAGAAACGTGAGTACAGAATATTTTTCTATCATAAAGAAAGCAGATACATTCTAATTTTTGCTACCAAAAGAATAACAACTCCCTAACCAGCACCTAGCTCATGCTAAAGTTGTGCTGTGCACTTAGTTTTCGTCAATGCTAGTTAAATCTTGTCTTTGATACCCTTTTCATTCTGTTCTCAGGATTCTCAGCAGAGTGTAACATCAGTGATCTTCCAGGATGACGTTCATATGTTTACTGCCGGTGCTTGTGATGGACTAATTAAAATGTGGGATGTGCGGAAGATCAATACTAATAAGAGAATTGATCCATTGCCTGTTCACAGCATTCCATTCGCTGGACAAGGACTTAGAAGACACGGTAAGAAATAGCTCACAGACAGTATCTGTTCTTTGCCAATGGATGAACTGAAGGTCTACACTGGACAAATAAACGTGACGTGCACAGTGCTGTCAACTGCAGTAGAAGTCTGACAATGCAACAGACGTCTTGTAACTTATAATTCGAAAAACATGATAGATAATTATTTTGAAAAAACGCCCCTCCAAGTGACACATGTCACATTTCTGTCGCCTTACAAAACAATTCTTGCTTATTGGTCTGCGCGACAAATTATCAGGGCAGGCGGCAGAAGACTTGGGGTTGGAGTGCCGCTTTTGAGTATTCTGTTCTAATTCACATGTTTCTCTTCTCCGTTTACTTGTCACAAACGAATGTTGTGTGCTTTTCGTCTACTTTTTTGATTCTAAAAGGTTGAAGAACTGACCGATAGAACTTTTCTCCAAAACAACTTACAATAAATGCTTGCACTTGCTGAATGAGTTGAATTGGATTTTTACAAGCAGCTTGTTTTAACTGTGCAACTAGTTTCATTTAATACCATTTATACTTTTCATTGTGTTCGGGTTTTTTTCTATTTTAGGTTACACATGCTTGTTTTTAGACTCTACTCGGTCCAGACTTTTCGCGTCTTGTACAAACGACACGGTCTATATGTATCATACATTCAATCTAGGAACTAAACCTCATGCACAATTCACAGGGCACCAAGCATCGACTTTTTACATTAAAGCAGGGCTCAGTCCTGATGACAGGTGAGCCGAATTTTTTTTCCTACGGGATTTTTTGCCTAATATAAAGGAGCATATTCAAGTCTAGAGGCAAGGCCTCTTACTTTAGTCAGTTTTAACTTGAAGACGTTATGCTGAGAATATAGTAACTTTCTGCGTTATACAGTGTGAAAGTAAGGTGACCATGAATACACCCATCCATAGTGACATTATTTTCTTCGGTGGTAAATATATTGTCATAATTGAAGGATCGTATCAACAAAGATGGAAAGCTAAGACTATTGATAGCCAAAACGTTCGTGGCTATGACGACGTCAAGTATGGTTTCCTAAAATGACTACACTGTCAAGTAACAATAAATTTCTGCCAATGAGTTATTTTTTCATGTTTCAGGTATCTAGTGAGTGGATCCGGAGATTCAAATGTGTATATCTGGAATGTTGATAAGCCTGAAAGAAAACCTTGGATTTTGAAAGGCCACTGTGGTGAAGTGACCAGCGTATCTTGGTGTCCCACTGATATTGGCAAGGTATTATACAAGAGAATCATATTGCTTACAATACAAATAACATGAATTTTCGTGGGTGTGTTATGGCCAAGAAGCGAAGCAAAATATCTCAATAATGAGTGGAGCATTACCACAATAATTGCACTAAGGTTTTTGCTGGAATGGCACATCGTTTTGAGTCGTTGGCTTTTAAGTCTGGGAGTTTCCAGTTAAATACTCCTTGGAACTGATTTCGCCATCGGAAAGCCATCTTTCTCAGCTATGAGGTTTTAAATGTTCTTTACTCGCTGAACAAAAGCCCAGCATAACTGTAATTTTATTTAGAAATATCGTCATGCCTTCAAATTCTCTTGAAGACGATAAATCAATAAAAATGAACGTTGTTTGACTCCACACTCGATAGAGAGCATGGGTATCTTATCTTGTTGTTCTGCTATTTTTTATCCCTAAGGGTTTGCTCTCCTACATATTGTAATATTCTCTCGTGTTACTAATGCTAAATAAGAATGTGTAAACCTTTCTTTGTCTATCAAGAAAATAAAGTTTAATGCAAATACATGGGTTAAAGTGTACTGGTTAAAGCCTAGCTTTACTTTTCCTGATTTGCTATCTCAATTGTCTTAATGCTGACAAAATAGAAAAAGATCTCCAAAGTACTTATAAAATATTTTTATCTGCATGATATACAACCGCTAAGAACCATTGAAACCTGTTGAAAGGCTTTGATAGAGATCTTGAAAATACATAAGGTTCGATTTGTTGTGTCTACACCACAGGACAAAGCGTATATTATGAGATGGAGCCCAGAATCTAATGGAATGAAAAGTTTTTTGCACAATATTTACTTACTAAAATTAGCACATGTGAAAGTTGTTGGAGTTGTAATGAAAAGTCCGTTTTTGGACTGAACAAATCAGTTAATTTGACAACCTATTGGTCGTTGAAAAACCTTAATCCAACTCAATAGTAACAAGATGACATCCAAAATATGTATTTGTAAATGAATACTGGCAGACAAATTTAACGGTTTTCGTAAACTAATTATCTGATTTTCTACGACCTTTTGTATATTATATTCGACTTAGTTTTAAAATACTCTCTTGATTGCATCCTTTAGATCGCTTCATGTTCAGATGACAATACATTTAGAATATGGTAAGCTAATACAGCACTCCACTTTTACCTTTTCAGTGTCCCGCATGAACAACAGTGACGACAGAGTGGGTGCCAAGGGACTCACGTGGCTTCTGTCGCGAGCTTTGGGGGATGGCAGCTTATCTTTCCAATCTGTTTTGACAGCTATTTAAGCTGCTGCAATTGATATCCTCTGGAATCCATATTTTCTCGAAAATAAGACGCGACGTATTTTTTTATTGAGTGGAATCTTTCGGTCTATTTTCGAATCGGCTTGTTTATAGTTGTTTTCTGGAAAGACATTTCAAAAACATGACAGAGGTACAACACCAAGTTTTTAAAATTTCTCAAAATTCATCTCAGAAGCGGTATCTCTTATGAGCCTTATGCTGCCTGTTTCCAGTGTTACAATTTGTACTGTTTTCTAACAGGATAATGTAGTCGCTGTGAAATTAGGGAATTGAGTTCATTACCCTGCTATTTTGCTTTGTTGACATCCATTTTTTCTGTCCTGTGCGCTGGCTCTTAACTAGAATGAATTTGCTCTTTTATAACAAGTGACTATTTTTTATCCTTTGACGGTAATAGGAGATCTAAGAGTATGTGTCAGGATTACGACGACGACAAGAGGATTGTCGGAACCTGCAAAAGATCGGATTGTGAAGGTACGATTACTACACCTTATGTCTGGTTTTGCTTTTACTGTACAATAAAGGTTGAAACTTATTAAGATCGTTATTGATAACCTTTTTTATGGCAGAGGATTTCGGTCTCATTTTTGGCAGCAGTGACGAATCGTGATGTTTGATCAACAACGTGGTGGCGACTGACGAATTACTTCTTTAAGTTTCAATTTCGTGTTTTTTTGCGCGATTTACGGGAATTCGAAATTCTGAGGCTGGGCATCAAGCGACGAGCGCTGTTGAATCCTTTATAATTTATTGATCAAATACCAACTGATCAGGTGTTTTTCATTTGCTAGTTTCAGTTAACATAATGTTTCGTCAAATCATTCAGTCGTATTATAAGCTTCATTTGATTAAAAGATTATGAAAGAACGAAAGCACTACACCTCTGTTTCTATTTTCGCTACCATAGTTACCTGTAAGTACACCTTTGGAGCCCCTATCTAACAGCTTGTTTATTACTTGTTCATGTTTTTCCACTTACTCTGTTCTTCTTTTATGTTATTTTTCAACTGTTGTAACATGCTATCTATATTTCCGTACTTAATGTTTACCATAATTACTTCTCTGCAGATGTCACAAGTGTTGTCTCCTTGTCTAATAATTATCAGCCTGTTTGATACATTTATTAGTGGATTACATTTCCCACCTGGCACGTCAGTTGCAACTAAATGATATATTTGTTGTAGATTCGGTTACTGATACGTCCAGCTGTGCAGATTGTGACAGGAATAGTTTGTGGCATGGATCGAACTTAAGGGCAGTCTTTCATAGTGATCGATGCTTGAACTGCAGACGAAAGAAAGAAAGGTGGAATGAAAATGAGTTAAGAGGAAATAAAAGTAAGTCGACTCCTGTATTTAACGCCCGATTGCCTATACATATTATTGAGTGTCGGTCTATTGGCGTATACGTTTACAACTGACATGTACTTTGTGCCTGCATGACAACCTTGTCTAACGTTGTCGCTTATTCGCATTGGCAGGCACATGCATTACAAAGGCACGAGAGGAAGAATGTAGCAAAGTATCTTAAACTTTTGGTCGATACTCCAAGGCAATTAAATTCTTTCATTAGCACAAAAGATTTACTTTTCGCACTGAATATTAACTCGTAACAATTTAGGATGGGCAGATTTTGGCGAAAACGTAAATTCAATGCTGCGGAAGTTTTTATCTGCCACAAGTTTTGATCCTAAAATTTTTTGGCAAAATTTGGTTAATCAGAAGGAAAGATCTAGTTGGCGATTATACTGCATCCAATACCTTTTTCTCTGCTACATTAAACTTTTTATTTTTATATAATTTTTTTTCCAATAAACGAGTTATGCCCTGTGATGATAACTTCACTGCAACATACACTGTTGGTAAGTCAAGCTGGGTCAAAAATGGCAATCACCGTCCATACCACCGTTAATTTTCTTAGCATCTTTCTCCTGGACTTTTTGCATGGAAACTTTTTTAAGTGATGTAAATATACAGTAGTTTAATAACTTGGAAATTACATACTGGAGAACCGCCTTTGCTGTTTTTGGAAGACCTGGAATTCATGGTAGCATGTGGCTTTGTGACTAAAGTAACAAAAATGATTTTATAATACTGGAATCGTCGCTTTTGCTCCGTCTTCAAAATTCTGGTAAAAATTAACAAATTAACGCATTTTTGAGCTTTTTCTGCCGAAATGTTGAAACTCTTCCCCAAGTTTTTTCCGTTGAAGCCTTCCCCTGATTTTTATCTTGGAAAGTTAATTTAGTCTCTCGCAAAGTATGGTCTTGAAAGTAGAAAATCTTTAGAATAATGCGACAATGGCCCATACTGGAGTGCTCTGTGAAGGATAAAAGTCTCTATGTACTCCACACCTCTTTGGCGCAAGTGTGATGCGATTTTCAAAGTTCTTGGTGTTTAGTTCTATCAGAGTCTAGTCACTATTTTTTTTAAAATGCGTCTTATCCCATAAATTCTAGGTTGTAAGGAAAATGGACTAAAGAGTAGGAATGCAAGTCCAACTTCCACACTTTGCAAAACGCCATCATCGGAGATTAAACCACCTTCAACACCGCGCGATTCGAAATCATTAATGGAAACCTGGCTGAAGTCACCCACAGTCCGACAAAAGGAAACGAATTTATTCCCTGAGCCTCCCAAATCTCCAATCATTAGAACATGCAGTCGCGGATCGCCATTATCTGAAAGAAATGAAATTGACAGTCAGGTGACAGAGGATCCGCCGACGCCAAGATCTATTATGGTTGCGCTTAAGTCACCTAGGGACTCTGACTTAATGAAAGGACGAAAACGCCTCCGAAGCACGTCAAATACGTCGTCCACGAGACAAACAAAACGTAAACGAGAACCCGAGAAAGAGAACACACCCAGTAAAGTGCAGAAACTTGTGACGTCATTTACAACGATCCAAACTGAGACCCATACGCGTGTTAAAAGGGACGATCATAAATCGACCGGAAGTAAAACTGACCCGCGAATTACAGCATCCGAGACCCTAGACAGCTGAAACTTTGTTTTTTTTAAATGTCCAATATTTGTATCACTTTTACCCTTAATTTATTTTTTTAAGTTGGAGTATGTGTTTTTATCAAGAACTGGAGTGTTTTGACGTAAAAGCAAGAAAAATAACATCAGAATGAAAATGATGGGAAATCAGTGCTTCCCACGATCTTCAAAGCGAGCCTGAGATTTGCAAAAAATTTAAATCCAAGGCAAGGAACAGTTTCGTTTTTGATAGCTGGTGGAATCCCTTTGGTGTTCCTTGACCTTCCGTTTTGTATCACTTCTTTGTATCTGCTATGGCCTTTTTGCAAATGGTCCTTCACACAGGACACTTTTTTCAAGAGGCCACTTTTTCCAACTATAGCAGAAGCATGTTCTAGAGCTTGTCTTGTTTCACGTCTATCGACACCTTGAGAATCAGTCGTCATGCAGCTGGTTGTATGCGAGGGTTCTAGGCGTCATTTTGTCGCTCGTGCTTACATGACAGTTTAAAAATTTGTCATCATCTTGTGCCATATAGATTATATTATGCCTTTTCACTTAGTCATATCGATTGGTCTGATGAAGTTATGTCACTTATTCACGCCATTCCAGATGTGAAAGCCGAATTGCTTTCCATACAAGAATCGTTAGGGCATCGCGTAAATCGTTAAACTTGCTGTTATTCTCATTGCTTGCGCACACGCAGTTGCATTTGTCACCAACAGTTAGATTTTCTCGAGTTTTTTCTCAACACTAGAAATTCTGGTCTAATCCAAGATGAAAAATACACTTTGCTAGCATTAATGATAGTATAAATATCAAATCATATACTGTTATATATGAGGTCAATGTTAGCATCTTTCTCCATATACTTCTAGTTAGTGTGATATAAAACCTTGCTCCTCCCCTCAAATTACGAGGGGTAAAAGTGGTCGGCTACCCCACTGGCCCTGGATAAGGGCAGCTTGAGCGACAGCGAACTTGTAACAAGTAAGGGCTTCTGTTGTAGCAGCAACCATCTGTCGACGACGGGAACAACTACACGTTTTGCTTTAGGTACGTTCATTGCTCTTTATATATACGTTATCTGACCGAGTTCATGGGAAACGCGACTACTACTATCAGACCCTAAGACTATTTTTTCCAGCTATTCTTCGTGAGGCTTGAATATGAATACGTCCGTGAAAGTATCTAACGTGCGTCATTCTTTTTAAAATCTCCACTTGACTCCAACAAGGCACGTGAGTTAGCTTATACTGTCATTTACCATGACATCCATCCAACAGTAAGTGGTAAGACCCGTCTTTCATGGCGACTTTTAATTACAAAAATTAAACAATCATCTTTTTGTGCATAGGATGAAATACGAAGATAAGACATCGATTTAAATACAACTTAATTTATTACCTTTAATCCAACTTTGTTGAATCGAAGAGACATACAACTTTGCGCTAAGCACACGATGTTCTTATCAGACAAAAAATAATGGAATGACATTCAAAAATATTTAACTGAGAATATCATGTAAAGCCCGTTTACTAAGGTGGCTTGAATACAATTGTCGATTAAGAATCTGTGAAACTACAACTCCGTGTAGTCTCTGGTTACGAATGTGCCGTATGGTATGCTGTCAACTCAGGACATTTGAAAAATTTATCTTTTCGTGAGGGTGCCTGCCTCTTAAGTAACCAACCTATCTAATCCTCAACATAAAATTTTTGATAGAACTTAGTTGTCTGTACAAAATTTTGTTCTACTCTAGCTCTATCGAAGAAGTGACAGGAAATACTCCTTAACGAACAACATACGAAGAACTTAAGAAACAAAAAATCCCCCTCAACTAAACGTCACTTGATCAACTGCAGTATTAGCCAACAAGATATGTACACTGAGGGCAGCAATTGGAAATGACGAAGCTCCCAACGTGAAACTAAATTTCGTATTACTTGGAACTGAAAACAAACACAAAATGAGATATTCCATTTGGGGATTTTACATAAAAAAGGAGATAACGAACTGGCAGCACGTGGTAATGACAGTCGAAACATACACTGAATTCGCCTGCTTAGTATGTGCAGTGCTTCCACAACACATATCAATCAGGCAAAATCAGCGAGAACAGTTGACCTTTCTGAGGATTAAATCAGCCTAACTACCGATAGTACCGATGAATGCAGCGATTTAGAACTGACGTAAACGACGACGATTTAAAGTTCCGAAATTAGGCATTCGCCGTGTTGCTTTACGGTCATCGCATGGCGGTGTTTCCAGGGCAGAGTGTGCGAATCAAGTTAGTTAACTCCCCTTTGTGCTAAATACAAACCTCTGATCACCAACTAGCTGAGCGCAGGATATCGCTGCCCTAAGGATACGCAAAGGAGGGCCATCAGCCGCAGGGGTTTTTAACTTAACCTCTCAAGACAAGAGCGGTGCAAAGAGACGTCCTTACATATGCTGTGTGATTTTGAATGACGTGTCTTACACTTCTACTACTATCACTAGCTGGGAGACCACGACCAACTTTTTTACATTAAGCAACAAGCAAACTTAGGAGAGCCATCGCGGAGCTGCATAATATTGACAGCACGAGACACTTTCAAGGCTTACGAAACTTTACACAATTAGGAATACTTCACAAACGTTTTGATAAACCACTGCAAAATTACAACGATGATGATAATTGGCAGCTTATCATAACAAATTTTTAAATCCAAATATAGTAATTATAGGAAATTATTACTCCTAAAATATACAATAATTTTGATGTACATGCTGGGAATAACACACGCTATAATGATAGTTCACGGCAGAAGATAGTAGCGTGTATCCGAACATACGCAACACTCCTTACTTTGGAAACTAGAGTCGATTGTAAGCTATATCAAGGAACGGAATGAATGACTGATGTTTAAGTCAATGGCTTACTGATTTTAGACATTTGAACTAAGCTCAAAAAGTAGTGTCTTGTTCTGTCATTCTGGGCTCTGTTGATGCTGACGACTGTTTTAGGAATTCTGGCAAGGTCTCCAGTTCTTCCTGTTCCACTGACATACTCACGCCTTCTGGTAAATTCCTCTGAATGTATTCTAGGAAAACATCGGCGGTGTCTCCTGTAAGTTTGTTTATCTTTATAAAGAACAAACAAAAGATACGTAAATATTTAGCAAGAGAAAGCAAACAGGATACATTTTCTAATGCATATAAAACCACGTGCAGTTACAATAAAAACATTGCAGAGCAGCATCTATCCTAATTAATATCCAAAGAGTATTACTTAGACTACATTTATAATAGCTTTTAAATAGATGAGACAAAATGACAAGGTTCAAATTTTGACTCAGAACACGTCACAGTCTACGTATTTTAACATAACGGGATGGACTACGGTCAGATTCCGGAGATAATGGTGCTCACCATAAAAGAGCGGTACCTCCATTCCAAAAATACACTACTTTATTGATTGATTTATTACCGCAACCAAAACAAAAGACTTATTTAGGCTCTTTGTGCAAATTGCAATTAAAGCGCGTAGCTATTTCGAAAAATAAACAACTTTCAGCGCGATCATTTTTGATTGATGATCATTGACCACTGTCCTATACTGTGTAAGCAGGGTTGTACTTGAAAGACTATTTCTATATTGAATATATTTGTATGTGTTTAATACATTGTATTACTACACTCATCACACTGTATTTCAAATCAATTAAGATTGCGGGGTACGAGAAGATAAATAGGTGAGGAAAACAGGAGGCGGCTTAAGATCACAAAATTTAAAGCTTTCAAGCAATGTCTAGAGCAGCTTCAGTCAACTCAACGGAGCCATCTGATTGGGCCCACAAGTCGAGGAAATTAACAACATCTTGTTACCAGATGCAAAAACCAACAATACGTTATGATCCAAATTCTTAATATTTATACTGTGAATTTTTACACTACCTGCATCATTCTTCCGTGGGTTCTTAACTCATATTGCACTCTAGCTTTTTTATATATATGAGGCGACGCAAGTAAAGTCCTCTTTTCAATGTTCATTGGAAGGATAACTCTAATGGAGAATAACAAGTCATGGAAAGTAGATTAATAGGTAGGTAATAAACATATATATTCGACCGCATAACAACATAAAAAGTAGTAACAATCAAAATAACCAGTTTTGACCTAACCAGATTCAGATAAAGATCAAACCAATAAGGGGCAAATACTAATAGCCCAAATAAAAGAATGACGAAAATACTGCAGAATTAGCAAGTGGAAAACTAATGGGGACATTTTTAGGAACAGCTAAACTCTAGCCTAAAGAAGTTGTGAAGTAACCGACGCAAGCGTCCAATTAAGGGGTGAAAAATGTTAAGTTCTTCATCTCAATCGCCAGGTGCAACGGATTTATTAAAGTCTAAATACCTCCACATTATATTCTCTGCCTTATAAAAGGATGAACATGTGTGAACTTCGTCTTAGTAGGAAGTGACTTTGAGGGGAGGCTGACCTTGATATGAGCTACATACGACTTTCTATGACTGAGGAGCAAGTGGATCGTGCCTGGAGGCCGATACCTTGTCGGTTAGTATGCCTCGTAATAAGCAGCTCTGTGTTTAAGTCCTGGCCAAGTAAATGTACTTCTTCACTTCTTTTATTGACAAACTCCAACTCCTTTCAACACAAATAAGCTGTCACAAAAAGCTGGTCTTGAACTAAGTCAACAGACAACCTCAACACTACACCAAAACCCGAACATGAGACATGCTAGTTCTATACTCTTCAGTATGTTACAGCATCCAGACTAGTAGAAGTTAAGGTTAAATCTAATCTAACATATCACTTGCAACGCTCCGACGCAGCATTCGCGTCACGGCGAGCGTAGAAGCCGTGTCGAATTCTGGTCACTATGATATGGATTAAAAGAAAGCACGTCAGATTAAATAAATTTCTGTCTCTTAACATAAAAGAATACGAGTTGTCTACCATACCTTCCTGAAATATCTAAGTTCATTATGGTTGCAGCACGAGTCACAAATTGCGTATAGCTATCCAATACTGCTTCATCACTGCCCTTGACTTTTAACGTTACGGAAGCAAACAGTCGTTCTGTATCCTAATCAAAACGGAATAATAGATGTGATAATTGTTTAAGTATGGCATGGCATTACCCCAACACAAATTTATCACAGAAATTAACATAAATATATCCGTCGAAGAAGAGTAAGCTTAACGACTTATACTCGTATTGGTCGCACGACAACAGCCATTTTACGGTTTTGGAGTCAGCTAAATACACGATAAATGGAAAAACACAAAAAGACAATCTTTTTGTAATACGAAACGTTTAAAAAGATTAAACTGAGCAAGGAATAACTTTCTACCTACGAAATCACCAATAGTTTTAAGTGAGAAGGAAACGCTCGCTCGCTTTACATATGGTCATCAGCTTGGGGCATTAGTAAACAACGGCCATAGATCAATTCCATTAGTCTACTCTGTCATATTTTGCTTGCTTGAATACAGTAATCGAACGTTTTATAAAAGCTTTAACACCAATTGCAATTTAAGTTTACCAGGAGAACACAATTCCCGTACTACATAAGGTTTGACCTTGTGAAGCTCACTCATTAAATGTGTAAGATCTCGTACCCCCAGAAGCAAATCAATCAAATTACGGTGTATAAACATGCTCTTCGGAGCGAGTCCTAGCAGGGATGCGCTGTGTGTTGTGGGTTAATAATCTGGAGACAAACCATGAACTGCTCTGAGCGTTTCAGGTTAACCACATGATAGTTAAAAAAACAATAAAAAAGACGGGTTGTTTTCTAAAATCAAACAAAATCTTTTGGAAGTGAATTATAAGTGTAGATTAGTTGCACAACAAAATAGCGTTCCAACGTGCGCGTACTTTATTCCCGTGGCAGTACATGTGACCTTCTACACTACACATAACTTCAAATGTTCCATTGCTCAAAAGAAAGGTAAAGTACATACAATTGCATAAGAACAACAAACATTAACTCTCAAAGGTATTTCAACAGCAAATAAAAAAGGTTAAAATCAAGGCAGGGATACACTAACAAACATTTTTCAATGATCATTTGTATTGATTTTTCAAAACGGTGAAAACGGTTGCATTTACGACATCATCGAAAAATTATGTGTAAAGTAAAAACAGTGATATTCATGTGCTTTTCAACATAAACTCTGAGAGACAGCTAGCAGCGGGTGTTGTTGTGTACATAATAGCAAAAGGACGAAAGTATCAGAAAAGAAAGCAACGAAGCATATGAGTAACACCTTGGCTGACACGGAGAAATACGTTTGGTTTGGTTTACGTCTCAAAATACTCAGACATTTTTAAGAATCTAGTATATCCCTCTATGTTACCCTGGCGTAACTCATGCTTTAGGCTATCATCAAAACCAAACGTATAACTAGAACTAACGGATGACCATGGACTAATAGCACCAAAGGTGAACCACTAATAACCAGATGGTTAGGTGCTTAATGACCTAACCAAAGCCTAACCAAAACAGGACAGTTTCTCTGTGCCTTACTTAATATTGAATCTAATAAACAGTAAACAGTAGCTATTGGACAGGAAAGATGTTGTTGAGAACTAGCTGAGCAAAAGTGGATGCTCAAAGGTATGCCGTTAAGTTAAGTTGATGACGATGTTCGTCCATCTCAGGAAATGACAACCAATGTCACTATTACTGGTTGTGGTAAGTGTGAAGATGGCTGATCAGGCCTATCCTTGCGAGAAATTGTCTCTTGCAGTGTGGACAGGTCAGTGCCAAGTGCAAGCCAGCCTAAGAAGTTGTCTTTGCCTTGCCTTTCTGCTGTTCATGCTTGTGCTCCTCCACTCGCTTTGCCTCAGCTTGCCACCCAAAGTGGACTAGGTTACAGCATTCAGATCTATTCTGGGCTATCTTTTCCCATCTGGCAGAGTCAATATTGCCAAAATTCATGAAGCCTTTTAGAATGTGTTTGAAGAACTTTTTCTGTCCTCCAGTGGAATGCTTTTTTCCTTCAGCTCTCCATATAGAAGTCACTTGGGGAGGCGATCATCAGACACACAACACACATGGCCTGTCCATCTGAGCTGGGAACACTGGAGCATTGCATGAATGCTCTCCATAATTTTCTTCTGCAATACCTCAGTGTTTGATACTTTGTCCTGGCAACCAATATGCAGCAGCCATCTAAGGCATCACACATGGAAGGAGTTGAGCTGTCTGGAGTGACAGTTGTACATGGTCCAAGTTCCACAGACATACAGCAAGGAGGGCAGAATGACTGAATGGTACACTTTGAGCTTACCCTGCAGGCTGATTCCCTCTGTTCCCAGACTTTGTCTCACAGGCTACCAAAGGCTGGCTATTCTGTGAGCAACCTCTTCATTGATGTTGAAGGAAAAATACTGTGCTACTGTTGTCTGTAATAAAATGGTCTCCTAAATTTATGGAAGGTCAGGAGCTTGCTGATGCATCACCTTGGTCTTCTTTGTACTTATCGTGAGTGCAAAGTCATCACAGGCCGTGGCAAAGTTTTTCTGCATTTATGACTGAATAGTGGTATTCAATGCAACGTTATCAGCAAAGAAAGTCACTGGCTATGTCTTCTTTCACTTTTTTTCGTCTGCAGTCTCCTGAGCTTGCGGAGGTTCCCATCAAACCTTTGGTCACACCAATGTCACCACAGCAGACAAACATTTAACTACAGCTTTTTAATCTGTGTTCCTATGCAGATAGAAACATTGCCTAGCCAAAGAAGTTTTAAGTATACAGGACATTTTTTTT
>JANTCA010027204.1:0-22284 GCA_024741275.1 Chironex yamaguchii | reverse complement strand
GTGTGTGTGTGTGTGTGTGTGTGAGAGAGAGAGAGAGAGAGAGAGAGAGAGAGAGAGAGAGAGAGAGAGAGAGAGAGAGAGAGAGAGTATAGTCACAGTACTGAAGAAGCTCTCGAATAGGTTATATATGATGTGACATTACCATTGTATTGAGGTTGAAAACAACAATATGCGAATTTTCGACCAAGATGGACAGAATGAAATATTGTAGCACACGAGTGATTTCAGATTTGAGAGAACTTAAACCAAACATGCTTGCAAAGTAACAAGTTTAATTGCATCTAAAGGGCATTATAGAAGATAACAAACGGACACACAGAGGGAAAGCACAGAAAGGAGAGGTGACTGACATAAATGGCAAAAAACATAAAACAATTGCGTTGTTGCACCTCACGTAGGGACATACTGTATAAATTTCTACATGTAAGGTGTTAGTCCAATGATGGGGCAGATGTTTTGGTGCAGTTTACGTCATTTTGCGTTAGCGTTAGCAAACAAAAGTAGATGGTATTTCAAATGGATCAAACAGGAAGAGATATTAATTTTTTTCGTCATTAAGGAGATTATTTGCATGATTTCTAGGATAAAACCTTCTAACAGCGCCATATAGGAAAGTTCAATATAAATAGATGTAAACCTATTTCATGCATACTTTTCATTTGCAAGGTCTTAAAAATATGTCACAGAGGTCTCGGTTAGACCGGTACGTTTTGTTTTTTTTGCAATTTTCGAAAGCGAAATTGCATGTTACTGTTTTCCAGTGGAAGGTGGACTTAAGTGCCCTGCCAAACAGTAAAGGATACAGGACAGTTTGACAGCCCGTTTTGTCCATTTATGAGACCTTTTACCAAATTGTTTTATTTCTTAAATTCAAAAGTCTAATTATAAATGTAACGATGAAAATCGCATTATGTTGCTGAAGGGGTAGATTCAGTGTCAAGTTTTCTTTTTAGATGGGGAAAATGTACCTGTTCTTATGGTCTTTATATTATAAAGTTAATAGTAAGGGACATGGAGGCGAAGAGTAGAATTTCCCGATACAAATACAAATCTCACCAATAGTATCTATTTGTATTTGTAATTTTTTATTGTCTTGCTTAATTGATTGTGTCATTAGACGCAGTTACTGGATACCGATAAGCGTATGCCTTTGCTGTCATACTGACAGACTCAATGACAGTTTTAATATATTGTATTTTGGTCCATGGCTAATAGCGTAATTAGATAACTAATTAGCAACCAAAGTAACTGCTATGCAAACTTTCACTATTAATCCCCATTTTACTGGGTTCCAACCACACCCAGGAACTCCCATGAGGTACTCCCTGGTCATGGGTAGCTGCAGAAACTTGATGATGATTAAGCAATGAGGTATAAGAAAAGGTAGTGAGTCAAGTTGTATGTTGACAACTTGAAGCCTTCGTAACGAGGTCCAAAACGAGGTTCAAAACGAGGTTCAAAACGAGGTTTGTACGTCAAAACGTTCCTAGCTGCAACAGTAAACAAACCAATTTCATGGAAAAAGCTATGAACATGAATTGGACTTTGCAGGTCTATGAAATGTCATTAGCAGGGAAAGTAGCAAAGATAAGCGCTGCAATGAAGTAAAAACAACAATGTAAGCAAACAAGTGTCATCTTTCAATTTGTGTCTCGATTTGTAATAAACGATTACCGTCGGTTATTACAGTCGACTAGATGCGTTACTTAAGAAGTGCGAATGTATGTTCTCGAGTTGTCGGATGTGACCGTAAATTCAGTTTTAAATGGTATTCATTAAACCAAGCTTCAATTACGGGATGTTGGATTTTAAAAGTGAGAAGCAACTAGAAAACGGTAGTTACGAACGAAAGTTATATTTTACCCAAGACCAACGAAACAAGTGGACAGGACAGCTTATTGCAGTAATATGAAGATGCAAGTTTAACTATTTTGAGAGACCTAGCTACATGATTAGTATCATTTATCACTCGTTGGTGTAATCATTTAGACCAATTGAAAGAGTACAATTTGTTTCAAAATTCATAACGGACAGCATTCATAGGAACGAAGTTGAAAATATTGACATTTAGTCCAGAGATAACCTCTCGATCCTGCTAGTAAATATCCACATATTTTACAGTCCCATACCAGCGTTAACAACATTCAGCTGAAATTTTAAACATTGATTTAGATACGTACACTTTTTACTCGAAGAAATATGCCATCAATCTAAAATCAGGACGATTTATACTTGTATGAACATTGTACAGCTAAGGACTAATCGATGAAATGATATGGGGCTTTTGTACCTCGGCTTCATCAATTTCACCTGACCTCACATCAATTTTTGTCAAATTTTGACGGTTTTGACCATCGACGACTTTAGACAAAAGTCTTAAGTCTTCAATTTCTCGATTTGTCGAATCTACCTACCAAAAGCAACACAACATATCGCTATTTTCAAATTCAACACAAGCACATACCAACCCTGGGCTGTAAATAGTGCAAAATTTAAGTGTCGGACATTTTCGGAACTGGGGGTCGGGGGGGGGGCATGGAAAATTTTGCGAAAAATGGCTTCAGAGAGACCAAGAAGAGCTGTTTAACCCTACAGTATATGGACTTTTTTAGTATGGATACTATATGTGTAGGGGGGCCTCGTAGAATACCATGTTTCAGAGGATTCGATTGTTTTGTTTTCGGTGTGGCGAAACTCGACGTGTTGATTTAAATTGCTTTTGACTACTTCATCAGATCAGCTAATCAATGGAATCATGTTCTCGTTGTTGTTTCGAGGTGACCAAAATTTGATGGGCATTTATGAAAGATGCGTGTGACAGTACTGGTGTCGGACATTTCTTTAAATTTTGAAGACAATTCCATCGGCGGTTTGCTGAAATTTATAGGACTTATCCGATGTCCGACGGCTATTTACAGCCCTGCCAACGGTACACAACATACAACGGGAATCTTTTGCCGCACAGACCGAGTTGCTTGAAATGCTTGGTGGCTTCAACCTCGCTCTGATGTTAACTCTCTAACTTTTCTTATACCGCATTGTGATAAACCCTGTTGTACTCTATTTTGAACAAAGCTTCTGAGTTTTGAAACGTCAGCTGATGCGTTTTCAGGGTTTAACAGACATTTAGACAAATACCTCGATAGTTCGTAAAGAACAACGCTAGCCACTACGATATTTAAACGATCCTTATGAATTTTGTGAGTGTCTGTTTATATTTCTACGCTTGTTTGTGGTGCATGTCATTGTGAGACACATTCCCTGAAGCTTAGAATTTTTAGAAAATATTTCACACACACTACGACAACGAAATTACTTTCAGTAATATTAGCAGTATGCATATCTTGCTCTTTGATCTTATTGAACCTAAGCTTAAAACCTCTGTTTTCGATCTTGTCAAAGGAGTATGCGTCAACCAAAACTTTATTGCAGGGGTGCACGGTATGTCAATAGAACGACATACGATATTGTGCGTACATACCTTTTATGCTTATCTCGCTACAATGATATTGTAAGTAGGCTAAATTCTTTGCATTACAATCAGCTTCTTAAATCCCCATTATATCCTTGACAGCTTTTAATCTGAGACAAACAGCTTCGTAGAAATGAATAACGCAATACCTATGTTGTTTTGATATTATTGTTCTGCCTTGTGTTGTTGAAACAACGCAATCTTTTATGCTGTAGGTTCTTTTTATCGTAATGATATGTTTGCAATGTTGTGTCCATTTAAGCCAGATTACTCTTTTTATGATTCAACGAAAGAAGCTGTATACAAAGGAAGGATTTTTATTGAGTAATTATTTGTGAATTGCCATTCATATTACAAGTTGATGTAATGATTCTCTTCCAATGAGCACTTTCATGTTTATTCAAACGTCTTCGTCATGCTAATAGGTGCACTTCACGCGTGTCATTGTCTGCTTCTTCCACTGGCATCAAACTTTCGAGGTTTTTTCTGTCACTAATAGCAGAGCTTTATCATGAACCATGCTCTTATTGTCTATTCAAATGATAGTCATTTGCACGTCTTGTAATCTTTGAGTAGCAACAGTAGCTGTGACAGACGCCTGTACGAATGTACCTTGTTGCCACCTAGCCAAGACAAAAGTGATTGTATCATTAACATTCTGTCGGTTGCACTTTGTGCCCGTTGCCAGGATACACGGATGCTGCAGTGCAATAATCCTTGACGGATTTTGTTAGTCTGAGACCTAGATGTGGTTCAAAACGGAATCATCTTCATTCGGCAGGTTGACAACATGTTCTCTTCACAAATTTCTGTTCTTAGTTTTTCTCTTTAGGCTTCCCAATTTTTGCCTTGTCTGTCCAGGTTTTTACTTCACATCTACGCGTGCAACCTTGCCTGCCTTTACATGTGTTGTTCTTCCATGGTACTTTCATGTCTTTAACACTGCAGTCCACAAAATGCAGGCAGGGTTATTAAGGTTTACTAATGGCGAACACCGACTATATGTTGGCTAGATGGAGAACGTCAACATATTAAACAACTAGGCTGTGATATACAAATTCCAGTAGTACATGCTCTAATAAGAAATCTCTTTACAGCTTGAGATATCTCTCTCTGAGCCTATAATCTATCAAAGCTTAATCACATTCATCTTCGAGTGACAAAATTCCTGAAAAGCAACTGCTTATATAGGTTCGAGAAGTTAATCTAGAAGGTAGCAGAACTTTCCAAAATAGTCAAGAATTCTATAGAACACAATAGATCATTCCAGAAGCATGGAACCTGTAGCACAGGGAAGGTTTCTGTAAGGTTCTAGACGTACAGAACAGGTGCTTTCAAGAATTACATTTTCCAATTTTCCACTGAATCCTCACAAATCTTGTCATGCAAATCTTAACTTTCTCCATCAAGTCTTTGTTACTAGGTTTTCTTTATAGTTGATGTTCTGCACTTTGTTGCTAGCTTGTCTCTCTAACTTCACTCTAAAAGTCCTTCTGTAGCACGCAAAATTCAAAGGCTTTTAATTCATTAACGGCTGCTTTGTTAAAGGTCTAGTTTTCGTTGTCATAACTTATTATAGAGAACATGCCAGTGTCCAAAACATACGTCTGCCCAAATCGAAGTGCCTTTATGTAGTATTAGTCTTAAATCAAGTTCACAGTTGCAAAAGCCGAGGTCAGCTTCATAGGCAACCTGCCATTGCATATTTCCTCAATCATTTCCGTTTATTGAATTTTAAACTTGCAGTAGGAATGGTTGTGGTATGGATGGCGATGAAAGTGAAGGCTAAAGACAGCACCAAAGGAAGAGGCAAAAGGAGAAAAGCGCAGGAGTGCTATGAAACTCACTGAACGAAATGCAGAAGGTCACTGGAGAAGATAAGTAGTGAGATAAGTCTTGGCCTATCCTTTAAAAGGCCTTGCCTATCCTATGACAGTAGGTCGTTGGGATTCTGTCCTAGAACCCCAAAACACTCTCTTCGTACAACTGAATCCTCTGCCTTCTTTACTGCCACTTGAAGGGACAGACCCCTTCGCTCACTGATGATGTCAGACCATTTCTTGTACGGTCTCCCACGTCTTGAACAGTGTTGTCTTTGCCCCCCCCTCTCTCTCATGCTGTGACCAAATCAACGAAGCTTCCGTTTACAAACGGGTAAGCAAGCTATCATGCGGTCCAGTGACCATTTCATCTCGTATGTGGGTTACCTCCTCATTGGTAACGTGGTCTCTGTAGGGAATACCCATGAGTCGGCGATAGCAATTCGTCTCAAGGGATTGACAGGAAAAAATAGGGGAAGTATTCTCCGACAGACTGTAAGCAGCAAAATGTTTGGAATTACGGGTCCCTTACCTGAAGAAGTAAAAATTGAGTACAAAGACCAGAACTTTTGATGTTGAGGTTAGAGATTCCATTGAGAAAATTAATGTTAGCGGACCTAGATGGAGTCACAGCTGAGGCACATAAGACAGGAGAAGAAACAGTGGCATAAGCAAGGAAGATAGTTAATGCCATTGGGAAAAGTTGAAAATGACCTGTTAAGTGGGTTGTTTTAAAACGAATCTCTTTACAAAGGCACTTAGACACTCAATAGCACGCAGTACTCCACGACAAGCCTAGTCAGTTATGTATCAAGGTATTACTGGAAAACATATGAGCAGACCAGTATTTTGAAAAATGAAATATGCAGACGAGCAGTTAATGTTTAGACCCTATGGAGCAGATGTAATCCTCATAGTCAGAACTAGCATTTAATAGGTCCACAAAAAACAATAGGAAGATCAAGCGTAACAAGAAATTGATCGCAGTTTGGAAATGTGTGGAGCACAAAATGCAGCTAAAAGATTTATTGCCATCAAACGGTTTTGTAGGATTCAGAAAATGCACAATGATACCAGAAAAAGAATGCCAACGGCCTATCCTAGTGGTTTCGCCCACTGAATCTATTAACTGGAACTAAGCTAAATTGTGAAAAAAATGGAAGAGCACTCTGCTTTTCATAAACACACAAAGTTTGGCTCTTTGTATAGAGATTCTTTGTCTTTTGTGGATCCCCTCTTTTTTCTGGCTTAATGATTTATCCTTTCATTCAAGAGACTGACGAATGGCATGATGATGTTTGTTATGAAGCAATATCTTGTTAAATATCTACAGGAATCAAACAATGCCGCTTGCTGACATCCCTTTCATTTGATAATCCCTAGTAATAATAAATGATAAGCAAAGACTTAAATTTGGCGTATGTTTGAGATGCAAAGCGGCGGACTGTATCACCTGGAGTTTTACTCGTTTATTTCTACGACTTTGAATTCTCCGTTCACTGAAAAGCGATGAGATGGTGAGTAGTTTAGATTTAAGAAACAAGGCTTCCACTTTAAGTTTAGTTTTTTCCTGAAATTTAATATCTTGGATGATTTATTATGACTTACACCAACTTCCTATTTCAAATTAAACCCACCTTCCGTTGTTAAACCCTCCATGAAACAATTTTCTAATATTGTTGTCAGTGCTGTGAAGTAACAAGTGATGTAATTATCACTTTGTTATCACTTGTATTTTAAGTCGTGCATATAAGCCAGAAAGTGCTAGCCAAATCGCTTACAATAGAGATTTTCGTGAAGTGAATTCGAATAGCAGTATTCAAGTCCTTTTTAGTAGTTTCTAGTGCGTCCGCGTAACAATTTCGTGCCCATGTGGTCTCTAGTGTCTGCACATATCAAGGTGTGCTATTTCCATCCTGACAAGGGTACCCGATGGGACTGTTAATTTAGTTTGGATACGCGATGACTACGGACACTGTAGGTTTCGAAATACTGGAGATAGCGAGTGATTATTGCGTTTTCTGTTTGTATGTTATGTCTCTTGAGTAGATATTTATACGCATTGTACGTTCTGCAGCCATGTGACAGTCGCTTCTTCGCAGGTTAACCTTGGTGTCTTTGAGCCTTGTTCATACTTATAATTTACGTAAGAATCGGGGGGCGGGGGGCGACTAACTTGCTTCTTACGTGTTTTAGGACAAATGTGAACTCATAAGCTATCCTCGAAGTCGCGCGACTTCCCAGTCAAATAGAATTGAGTTGTATTTGAAACAATCAAGTCCCAGACTTCCACGACTCCTATGCGAATTACGACTAGCGTGAACGCTGTGCGGGATAGTTGCCGACGTCAGTGATCCTTTCGCTGCTACTTTATAGGATGATAGTAGGTATACAGTGAATACCAAGTTCCAAATTCAAAATTTCGTTTTAATATGAAGAACTAAAAAGCCTTAAAAAATTATAATGCATATACTTGGCCTAAATACCTCAAAAAATATTCCCCGTTGAACGTTCTATGTTCGTTAAACAGTGTATGAAGTTATCCGGGGTTCTTTCTCAGATTAGGTCGTACCCAAAATCTCCGTTTTCTGTTTGTTTTTGTGGGGTTTTTTTTGCTTAGGGCTATCCGCGTGCGTATGTTTGCTGCTAACATTTTGAAGATTTCAATGATTTTTTGATTGTCGCCCGTGAACACAACGAATGCAGAAACGTTAGAAGCAGGATAACCGCAGACTTCCGCTTTCTTACGCCAATGACGACAAGTGTGAACCAGGTTTTAGGTTAAAGTCTGCGTTAGTACACGCTCACGAGTATCTTGTATTTGTTTTCCAAACTGCAGATGATATGTGATATGTAAGCTTTGATTAGACTAGTGTGCTGTACACGTGAAAAGGAACAGTATTCGAACACGTTAGATAATACCTCATAGAAATTATCGTTGTAGACAATTCCGATTGACTGGGATTTGGTTGTCAAGGAAGTGGCCGTGCAGAGCTTGTCGTACTCATGCTTGTTTTGCAGTAACAAAGGTACTTTGTGCAATTGAGATCGTTAACTGTGGCAGGACTGACAACATCGAAAGCCACGTAGTCGAGTTTTAGAAAGGTGTGACCAGCTGAGGTATTTGAATATTACACACAATGCCCACAATTTACTCCACTCTCCTTCCTTTGCACAACAGGAATTTTCTTTCCACACTAGACTTTTTTTGAAATCGCCATGAATACATTTGGTTTCTGACGCTCAATTGTTAAGCCTCGTGTACACGAGCAATTTTTCTTTGACAAGCCCTCTTTAACAAGTATACTTGCTCTTGTAAATCAGAATAAGTTTCCTTTGACAAGTTTGACTTGTTGACCCAGTGGCACCCGTGCATTAGCTTCGATTTGATTTATTTAACCGGCGAGATGTTTCCTTTTTGCGCCAAAGTAAATGACCACGAAGAAAGTTGTGAACAAAAAACTGACGAGGTGGGGGTTTGGGGCGAGTGGAAATTGACAATTGTATTAGACAAGTCATCTACACGAGCAAGTTTGTCAATTGTCAATTTTTTTATTTGTTACGTGAAAAAGTCACAGAAAAATTGCTCGTGTAGATGTGTCTTCAGGGTTGAAAACGACGTGGTCTTAATTATGCTCCCCTTGTTCGGAGCAAAGTTATTCCTTCTTATGTGCATCTTTGCATTGGTCCTGAAAATTGTAATGACTATTGAAGACCAAAGGTGTGTAAATGCGAGTATAGTATGAGTATAAAGAACGAAAAGCGAGGGGTCTCCCGGGAGGATACACTAAAGTAATAATGGTATTTTTGTACTCGTTGCTTATTTACACTGGAGACACCACTGGCGCAGCCAAGAAAAAAAGATTCCCGAAATGGCACCTTTCTCTTGATTTTGGTATTTCCATGCCCTATTGGCACTTAAGATTATCTTAATTTAGCGTAGACGTTGCAAAGAATTGTTTAGCAAACGTGCAACGTAGTTCCCCAAAGGCATAAGGTATTGGTATTTGACGGAGGATTTTCAATGGTAGCATAAGATCCGCACTTGTAAAGCTGCTGTCACTGTTGATTTACTATCGTTATAATTACATACCAGTGAAAACTTGGGAAGTTCTAGCATGATGCTAACTTTGTGCCACGTTTTCAACATAACAGCTAATTACGTGGTCCTTTGAGTCATTCTTTCCTTGTAGGAAAGACGATGTACAAAGGCCAAGGGAGCAGTACTTGTCATTTGATTTTATGTTTAATAACTACAATTTGGACGATTTTGTACGGCTTGGTTTGGTAGCATTGACCATAGTGTTGTACGTGGTTATATTGACAAGTGTTTTCGTCAATGAACTTAAATATTTACTTTTATCTTGCGTAGTATTAGCATGTATATAGGTCCTTGCATTAACATGTTATTTTTAATGACAAGCAGTAACCTCCTTAATTTTTACAGCATTCGGAAGATTGACTCTTTAGTAAGGCTGAAATTGTTTATTTGTTCAAGTCTTTTTAAGGGATCTGTTTTCTTTTTAAGAAGAATCTGAGATGAACGCTGACGCAATTACTTTATATAAGTTGCGTGTTTTCTATCTAATCACCCGTTTAAAAATGACACGGAAACACACGTTGGCTGGTAATTACGTAGATTTTTTCTTGTAGTCTGTCAGAAAATTGTGATTTTGTACTTCTGTTGATCCCAGCTCTCGTCATTACAAACAGTTAGGCCAGAAGCGTGACTTTTTTTTAAATACAAGGGTTTCGCGTGGCAAAACCGCGTTTGTGATGATATGCAATGACCACAAAACTTTTATATTGAGTGCTTGGTTTTGCTTTGTGTCGCATTTTTCAATAGGGCGATGCGTCATGTATTCTCTTGCTTTTGTTGTATTGACGTCTGAAAGGGACAGGTGGTGTTGCTAGTACTCATATAATGGGATACGGAGTATGGACTTTAAATTTTTGAGGTATATAACGGAGTATTCGTGATGTTGGCGGTAGCATGCATCAAGCACTTGTCACTATGCTGTGAAGCATTTTGATTCTGAAGAGCTGAGGCATGTGCAGATCAGGGATATGTAAAAACATTGTCCAAGCTAACCGTAACATTATTTACAACAGTAACAGGTCGGCTCGGCTTCATATCAATTGGTCCGCATTCAAATTCGTCCCCTCGTGTTTTCTGGGTGTTGGTCAAGTCGGCCCCTTGATAAACTGTCATCCTATTCAGTTTATTATAGCAAATCTTCAATTATTCTATGAGAAAAATGTGCCAAAAGGTTGGTGTAACTAAAGCGAGGAAAGTTGCATTAAATTCGTAGCTATAATGTAACCTTGTCCCTCGTGACGTGTCATAAACGACTTATCATTCAAATCTAGGAACTTGAATCGAGATGGCACGAAGTCAAGTTCTCTCACCATCTTCATTCTAGTCGAAAGCTATCCAAGCCAGTGGAGTATAATGTTTTTCAGGCTGCACCATTGTTTTGTTAAGTATCAAGGTAGTACGGCCCTGAGTTCCCCGTTGGCTGAAGTGATGCTATATATCAATTTCGTCTGCCAACTTGCCAGTCGTAATTTCTATTAACTAGTTTTTCAAATGTTTATTTATATTTTAAACAAAAGTTTAGTATCGTTTGTGTATATTGACAGAAATTCAGCGTGGAGGTCAAAATGTGTAACGGTTTTTCGTCCGTTACCAAGCGTATTTCAATTTGATTTAAAATGACTGGATGAGCGCTTGACACTTTACCTTACACGAATTATTGTGCCGGCGTCTAGCCAGTAGTATATTTCTATCAAGAAATTGGTTTTACCTTCCCGAAATCATTTATTATTTGCATTCTAATTTTAATTTTTACCTTTGTAACCTATATAAATTTGGAAAGTACCGCTGTTTTTATTGAGACCACGCCTAGCACGTATGATCCTCAGGCTCCAGCAATAAACTCGGAGGAAGCTGTTGTGCGGTGTACAATACAGTGTGCTTCTCTTTGTCGGACTGTAGCTATGATTTTTCACTCGTTAAACGTTTTGGGCATTTGCTACTTCCGACTTTCCTTAATAGCTACTTTAAGTCGACTCTGCTGCCTGTGGCCAGGACGACTGCAGTAGAGTTGTCGTGGTTACACATGTCGTGTGGTTTGGACTTTTAATGATTTGGGGGCGTTCCTGAACTTAGCCGTCAAGTGGTGACTTCAGTGATTGAGACGCACAGGTCGTCTGATTCACTATGGATATGCTTGATGTCAGATTATCATTTGTCGGATTTTCATCACCTTGTCTCTATTGTTTGCGAATCAAGTATCAGTGCGTAAGCACGGTGACGTTGAGTGACCTCGAGGTTGTTTTCTGTGAAGTAGGAGTAATGTTCTTGGTTGTTAATTTGTCTTGAATTGCGTGTTATCGTCAGTGATTTACGAAAGATGAACTCAGTAATGTTTGAATGTGAATCCTTATAGGAAAACATGAAAGTAAAGACAACTTTTATCTACGTAAAAGGGACAGCCATGTCGTTAATTATTCAAAGCTGACAGAAACAAATGTGCTAGGAGAAATTGTCACGATATTGAAATTAAAACAAGAAATAATAATCTAAATGTTTTTTACATTTACAGCGTATGGCTTGTGCAACAAGGGAAAACTTGCAGAGTTTCCATGGGTGTAGCGCCAAAGTCATTTTGTCTTGTGCAAGCATTTTTAACTAGAAGTATCGTTTTCATTGCACTTGTGTGACAATCTCCTATACCGTCAGTTTGAGTAGTGAAGGTCCGAATCCCTGTTCGCCGATTCGACGCTGCTCCACACCTCTACGAACCGATGCCGTCATTGCATTTGCCTCCTTTATTTGCGATGTGTGTTGTGTCGTCAATAATATTTCAAATCCCTCCCTCGAAGAGTATTTTTCCCCCGTTCATGCGTTGATTTGCTCAGGTAGTCGATTACTACTCGTCAGTAATTGTTCGAAGAATGTTGCTTGCCTGCTTTTGCTTCAAATGGCCATTGATAGTGCAAAACACGGGCATTGCATGACTTGATGATCAGAAATGATTAATCGTGAATCTTGCGAACGTACCAACAAGTTTTGAGCCCGAAAGAGTATTGCTCTGGTGTTTAACAGTGCAACACTAGTCACGATACCAGATATTACGTTGTTTCCTGTTCTTTCGAGGAAAGCGATCTTAAATGCGCATGCGGAAGGCGCACGTGGTTGACTCTCGATTTGTCCAGCGATGCTTCTATTTGATCTCCCTGCGATGATTGTAGCCAGTGAAGAACGCATGGAAAATATATGGTGTGTTAAAAGACCAGTTTATCTGATTTGAAACTCTTATGAGACCAAACGTGGTGGCAGTCCTGAAAGCCAAGTCTCCAGATTCCACAAGCCTTAGTGCGTTCCTTCTCGCAATCGTAATATCATCAGTATTATGGTTCGGTGAATTGGAAACACTATTGGCGCTGTATGAGTACTCAACATTAAGAATATAACAACATCATGACGCCTTTAAGTTTCCGTGCCCCTTTTCAGTTTAACAAGCGAATATAGAATGCATCCATGAAGCTGAACTTTGCTCTTTGGCTTCCTTCAGTTGTTGTTGTTGTTTATTTCGAGCCAGTCGGCAAAATTTCTTCTATGCTGTGGGTGACCTAGGTTGGTGCCTGTTTGTAATGGCTTTGCTGCCAAATCCATCCAACAGTGTGGTTAATTTGATTTATTCAAATGTGCGCTGTATCTCCATCGTCAAGTATTTTTGTGCTGGTGCTAATAATGTGCTACATGTATTTTCACATGCCATGACAAGTCTAGTCAACTTGGACAGATGTATTAGATTTCCAGGTCTTTTAGTTTAAGTGAATTAAAGCGAATTCATTCGTTGTATATTCGGAATTGGATGCAGTGATATACACTTTTAGCACAGAATACTAACAAACAACTGAACTAACTTTCATTGACAAAATTTAAAGGTGGTAGTACCAGTATCATCAGCTTCAGATGTTGACCCATCTGCGATAATGTGTCTACTCATTTTCTTGATACGTGAAGACTAATTAAATTAGCACAAGTTTTCGCAATTGATCCCAAGCCAAAAGGGCACTTCGCAAAACGGAAACTACTTTTTAATTAGCTCAAATGCGCTGCCAAGAAGAAAGAACGGCTTGCAGCTCGGCCTTGATTCTGTGGTATCAGGCAGACTTTTGGGGTGAATGTTGGAAGTTAGAAAGGATTTGGACGATAAAGCCTTGAAACTTTACTCAATGTCGATACCCTTTAACTTCGGTGTTTTTAAGGCAGAACCTGATTAAGCTGGTCGGGACCTGGCGCGAGATTCGTTGGACACGTTGGCCTCATAGATATCCATTTGGAAGCGTTGGGAAAAACCAACATGGGCAAATTTTGGAAACCTGGTGGGTGAAATCCCTATTCCCAAAGATCATTGTTTTCAGTTGCCAATTTCTTTCGTTTAATTGGAGGGTCTTCGGCGAGGGCCGGAGATCCTCTTTGAGCCAACTCTTGTTTAGGGGCCGGAAATACCCATTGCGTTGATACTGTTCACGAGAAAATAAATGGACATTCGCACCGGGTGACATGCCACCAAACCCTCTTTAAGATTTCTCGTGCTACAGCCCTGAAAATAATTAGTCGACTGCTTTTAATTTATAGTTAAACCAGGTTACGTTACGTGTTTGGGACAAAGTTTTAGATATTTTGAGGGAGTAAACCCTTGTTCCTCATTGTGCAAATGATCTGGAGACTGTGTTGTAAGGTTAGAGACAAGTCAGGAAGTATGCCGATTAGGTCACATCGGATGATGTGCATCAGGACTGGTATTGGAAGGTATTAAGATCACGTGAAAGTTTCCAAAACATAATGAGCAGGAACGGCAGCGTTAATCGATTAACTGTTTTATTTATGGATAATAATTTTAGACTAAAAAGTTAGTTTTTTTATAATTGACATGTCAGTTTTTGGTGGCCGAAAGTGCAACTAACTGGAAATGAAGACGTTGGCTGAGCATGTCAATCGAGCCTGGATTTCCTGCCACTCCCACTCGTTAGCCCTAAAGTGATTCCTCGTCTTTTAGGATGTATGATTGTTTGAAGTTTCCTGTCATGTCATCCACGGACACCTGGAATGTATTGTTGATACTAAATAGACGCCATGCTTTAAAAGTGAATTTTATAATTTGTTGACGTCATAAATAAAGACGTCGCAACACACAGTGTCCGCTTTGAGGTGATCGCATATGAGGAGTTAATAATTTTTGGAAATAATGTTTTGCTGGTGACACGTATGAATTTTTTCAAAAGTATACATAGTTATTCTGTATAGCGGGCGTGGGAACTTCAAGCTATAGGTTTCAGAGTTAAGTTGTTTGAAACCATGCCTGTTCAAATTTTGGCATGAAGGCCTCGCTTGTTGAATTGATGCTATCATCATCTCTCAAGCACTGATTGCGAAAATGCTACATTGAAACTTTCAAGATGAAATTTCTGTCCCCTGTAATTTATGAATAAATTCCAAGAAACGCATTGTGCAGCCCTTGTATGATTCGTTGTTTCTCCCTGTAGCTTTGCAGTTTATGAAAGACAGACAACCGGATAACTTAAAATTTTAAGTATGGCGTCTGAATGACTAGCGCAGTTGTTTGGTCTAAAGAAAGAAAGCTTCAGCAGCATCAGAAGAAAAATTATTTCATTGCTGCTCGGTAGGAATAATCAAAGCGAGGCATTATCCCTGTTTTGCATGCGGCATGTTGCTGATTCATGAAAATGGTTGAAAAGGAATAAGACAATGGATTTGTTTACCGTTTAACATACTTGCTCTGAAAAGCCTAAAATTGCCATGCCTGAGTCGAAGTTTGGTAATGATAGGGAATTTGGTTGCAAACGGAGACTTAGCAAAACAGACAGTGTAAGTTGTGTCAAAAGGCAGCTGAATCGGCATACGGGCATATATACGTTGGTGCAACACCAAGGAATGAGAGCATATCGTATTCTTTAGAGCAAAGAAAACCTCATGGTATAAGCCGGGTTTATCAACCCCATAAATTGCATTTAATTTTATGTAGTGTAAACTTTGAACTCATTGGAATGAACGTCGATAGTGTTAAGTGAATTACTCGTCAAAAATCACGTTGGTGGTGGCGAATATTCTATTTTCCCGCTAACGTGGTGATCTTTCTATCCACGTTTACTTCTTGTTAGCTATGACAGGATTAGAAACGAAGTTACTAAGCTTTTTACCATTAATGCCCCGTGAAGCTCCACCGTATCTTGCCCGCAGTGTCTGTCGAACGATTTCGAAAGTTCAAAAACCGGAGATGGAGAGGGTTGGGCAGACGGTGACATTTATTAGCGAAACTCTTTTAGAAAGTAAGAGACACCATGATTAACCTTTGCCGTGCTCTCAGCTTCAAGTTCTATAAAATGTCTTGGACGTCAAAGAAGAGGGACTCGCTATTAATACTGCCACCGGCTATGTCACCTTGCACAAAGGTGCCATGTGTTTGCGATATGCTTAGCATAGCGTTATCGAGTATGATTTTTCGGCTGTTGAAACTGAACCCGCATCAACTGCCAAAATGAAGTAAAGGGCGTTCTAACTCAAAAGTTATCCTAGTATCGTGTCCCAGGGAAAGAAACGTTGCATAAAAGTCATGTTTTTAGCCAGGAAATGTTATCATTTAACATGTGCAAACAAGAATACGAATGAAAAGATGTAACAACAAAGCTTTACTGAAAATAGGAAACCTTTTGGCACTAACACACTTAACAACCTTTCAACCGAACACCATCAACTAGAGTACTGCAAAGGGTCCGTTGTTAGAATTGCTCATGGGCTTTCACGCTTGAGGAAGCGTATTGATGATTCCTTAGGATATTACTTGTAAAATAAGATGGTCCTCTGTAAAACACGGCATTGTCCTTTTGACAGAGCCTACTGGTGACCTACTTACAACATAAGACGGACTGATGTGATTACTCGCGTTGGCACAAAAAGGAAAGAATCAGCCGGATATGGTATCCAGTCATCGTTTGGTTTTGTCTAGGTTTGATTTCGAGGTTGTGGTTTCAACATGAAAGCACTTGAATTAGTTCGCAATTAAATACACATTTTCATCACCTCGGATTGTACAATGTGATTTGACAAGCTGAATCCTATGTTGTCATAGTGGGTTGAATAATGACTCTTTGACGTAAAGTCAGAAGTTGATCTTCATTTGGCGACAACTGATGCAAAGTTGTGAGCAACAGCATTGGAGTCAACAGTTCTTTGTGTTTTTGATGACCGTGTTTGCTCGGAGATTGAGTTGACTGTGGATGGTTTACTGTCATTTCGTCGGATTCCGGCATTTAGTGTTGTTGCTTTCGTTGGGCTGAGTTATTCAAGGTAGACGTCGTGTAGCTGTGTGAGTAATGGGAAAAAATGCATATTGAACCACAGAAAAAGAGGCCAAAGCTTCATGCAAGGAAGTTCTATCGCAAGATTTGTCATTGGTTGGCAAGGTGAGTGTAGATAACCTCATTTGATCTTTGTAGTAAGCCCTCGCTAAGTATGATCACTTGTCTTGGAACCGTTATCATAGGTTGCCAGTTAGCCGATCGGGTTCTTACAGGAACGACACCGGTTACTGACAGCTGCAGATCTATCCATGTTGTGGTCGGAATAAACTTGAAATCAAGGGAACGTAGTACTTAATTGCCAAAATTTAATATTAAAACTCGTTTATAATTCAACATAAATAACAGAACCAAGCAACATTTTTATTGCATTTCTTGATTTTAAGGTAATCTTGTTCATTTAGCTGAAGACCTAATTAAGATTTCCTTAAAAGTAACGACAGTAAGAGACTAGAAATTTGAACATTTGATAAGACAATTTTTTCTGGCTTTACTAGTAAGGATTCTATAATTGCTAGTCAAAACTTATGCAGTCCAGTGCACACAGAGACAAAGACATCATTGCTGTTGACAGCAAGTGAAGTGTACCAGATAAAGTTAGTGGGAGAGCAGGACTAAACACGTAATGTTTGAACTCTATACTTTTACAACTAATTTGGGTTTTGAACTTTTAAGCAAAAACTTGTTTAGGGTTTTTTATGCCTAGTGTTTGTTATTGTCATTTGTGGGATAATCTTCGATACTTAGAACTTTCGTGGTTACAACATGACGCGTATTGACGTTTTGGTTAAAATTTTTGCTTCATGGGTTCCGGGTACTCAACGATGAAGTTCGTTGTCGTTAGCAGCTTGAGCTGTCCTCAGAAATTCTGCAATGGCAAATTGCCTGGTAACTGTAATGTTTAATATGTCTACAAAATTCATAAACGTTCGCTGTGGTGTGGCATCCTGGGGTGTAATGTTACGTGAATTTGTATCTTTAAGATATTAATTGTTGATCACAGTCCGCTGCAAGTTCTTTACGTAATTTTCTGTGGCTTTACTGTTTATTGATATGGCGTGAATATTGCGTGCAGACCACGGAATAAAAAGAACGGGTTTGCTGTGTCAGTTATTGCAAGGTTAGAACCTGCAATTTCCGCATCGATTGCCAATGATATATTGGGAAAGCCTACCTAACAAGTTGTTCCCACTGGAACGGTCAAAGACAGAGCTCTGTTTTGTCTCCTTTTATGGAATTCCGACGGGTGAGCGGTGGGGTTGAATCATGGCAAAGCATGTCACAAAATTATGAAATCAGTGATTACATTTGATGAGATGCGAAAGTGAAATATTTGGTATTGCCTGGGAAGTGTTATCTCATAAACAATGCCCCTGCAGGATTTGATGGCGGCGAACGCAATTACTGCAGTTAGAGAGACTTCCTACTTAATGCAAAGGAGAGGAATCTTGTTTTGTAGGTTTACCTTTGGAAGGAGCGTGGCTCACATTTCTTGATCCTGTAGGAAAACAAGCAGAGTTCGGTGTGTCTGAAAATTTGCAGCCTTTGGGTTAACCGTTACTTAACAGTTTGTATTAGAGACAGACGTTACAATCCTTGTAAATGGAAGATATATTGTTAGCAGGGCATTTGAGAGGGTTGATCTTGTGAAGCATAGCCAATTCTTTGTCAGTGTTTGTTTGTGGGTTTCAGGTGACAGTTGCAACTGGCAGGGAATGGTCAGGCCTTATCAGTTTCTGCCCTTGGACCATCGTTGTTGCTTGGTCTTTTTCGTTATATGGATTGATAATTAAGTTAACAAAAAGACAATCACTCATATGTATATAACTGTGGGATAAGTGTGGATTTGTATAAGCTTAACCATGTAGAAAGGAGACCACTATCTTTCAAATGCTGTCGAAATTTAAGCTCAAGTGACGTACTTTACTGTTGGGTCAGCGTACTCGTTAAGAGCGATGTCCGGGTACATTATGATATGATTAGGGAGCTGTGGTTTTACAAAGCGTAAAGACGTAATGAATTTATCGAGACGATTACCAAGCTGTACCCTGCTTTTTCATTGGTCATTCGTGCGCAGCTTTAATTCATTATAGTTGCTGTATGTAACGTTTTAGAGAGATTAGCCAATGAACATTGACAAAATGATGGAAAGAGTCGCACTGATTATTTTCTATCGTGATTTGTAGTTGTGCGAATGACGTAACTGATCAATCTACTAAAGGGCTTAATGTGAAGATCAGATATAGCTAAGGCAGTTGTGCTGCAGACGACCACACGTAGAAAAAGACAGTTTTTACAAGGCGTTGAATCACCACAGTAATTTTTAGGGCTACATCAATCGCTTTCCTTACGAGTCCGACGCATACAAATTTTCAGTACAAGATTGCAGTACGAAATTGTCACAGCGTCGTAACGCCACAAAAGTCGAATGTCGTGTGATAGTGGCATATTGGAAGGAAAACAACGTTTTCTTGCATTTTCCCTCAACTTGTGATGGTGTAATAATTAACGTCTCCCGTAGCATTGCATCATTTAGTTTTTTCGTCAGGGGTTTATCTGCCCACCGCTGCTCCACCGTTAACCAAATAAGCCAGAAAACGCAGTAGCTTCACAAAGCGATTACAAAATGGCAAAAACTATGTCTGCGCATTGAAGTAAACACTTCGCCAACTTTTTGGGGTGTCCGGAAAAAAGCAATTCAGTTGGGATGCTTTTTAATTTAAAAATCAGTTTGGGTGAATGAGAAGTAGAGCCTTGGACTCGACGGTGCTACACTTCTCGATTATGCGCGTGGATCAATCTTTCTAAACCAAATCTAGTCAAGTCAATCAAGTGAAGTTCTGTTGTGGTCAGTACAGGTGTATTTGCTTAAAGAAGGTCCAACGTTCCCAGATGCTTTGGCATTTCCTATTGCGATACGTTGGCCCCTCACAAGGTTCATTACAGTCGGTGACAATAGTATACAGGGTTTGTTGACAAAACTTTTTCGCAGCTAAGCCGCCCCCTAATGCTCCTAGTTTTCCCGTCCCGACTAGGGCTGTTTGCAACTTTGTAGTGAACGAGAACGCGTTATTATCACTCTTTGTTTAGTTTACCCCGTTTAGATACGCTTACAGGTTACTTTTGAATGTTACGACTCGATATAAATGAAACGTTTTCACAGCAGTCGATTAAAATTGCCTTTAATGAACCATACGCGCTTTTATTTTGTGAGTAGCTCATAGCTTTTCCAATTTCGAGCTCACCCGTCAAACACTTAGTTGTTTGCACCCTATGCAATTCGAGTCCTTATATTAAAACAAGTTTTAAATGTCTCCTTGTTTTGTTGTACTCTGGATGTAATTGACAGATAAAGAAATAAGGATATTGCATGTTTTGGCCTTCTCGTTGAAAAGAAAAGAGGTTTAAACGATCAACTCTAGATAAAAAGGCTCAAATATCATGACACAAGGGAAAGCGAGGCTGACGAGTTAAGGTGTTTGCTTGCTTCTTAAAAAGAACAACCAGTTAATTGTCCAACGCTCTTTTTGTCTGGGAATTGACTTTGTTTAGCTGGAAGTCACTAGCATTTGGAAGGAAGTTGAGAATTTTATCGCTGTTTTGATCCAAGCATATACGGACTGCGTATTATTATGTTCTTCACGACCTCTTGTGAGCTCACTTCGTATTACGCCGGTGATTGCTTGGACATTGGCAGTGTCTGGTGTTTTGCTACGTACGATTTGCGCTTTGATGTCTGTTTTTTCTGGCAATGTGGGATTACTGCAGATGGACATTGGAGTTGGGTTGATCGGACGGTTTGTGTTATCAATTATTTCAAGTTTTTGTTAGTACACCCAGCCGACGTTTTCACTTGAGCGTAAAAGTAATCATTTTGATCTGTATGTTCGACTTTGTGCTATTTTGAATCACGCAAGTTTATGTCGCTGTACACTACTGTATGGAGTTGCCCTAGTTGCAGTGCAAGAAATGTGATCTGTAAGATGTAAGATTGGTTGTAAGAAAATATATGAATGTATGATCAAGTAAACAATGAAGGGATTTGTTATTCACCACGAGGGAATAAATGAGAGTTATTTGAAGCGTCCGGATATATATTAAAGGCAGATTATTGTTGTCAGGGCTACTTCAGAATACTCATTGTAAATTCTGTACCAGAGAGCTTGCAGCAGTGACTGGAATATACTGCATAATAATTGGTTTAGAGTCACCAATAAAAGTCTGGTATTAGTTCAGAATGTTTGCAAAGTCCTACAATTTCAGTTTAAAGTTTGGTTTCCGACCTAAGTCTCGTCTGTAATTTTACGCTGAATGCTGCAAGAGGCATGGTGACAAGTAACTTTTTACCTGTCCTCGGCCAGCTGTATGAACTACTGTAAGAGATTTGATACAATGGCAATGCATTCATTTATCGGTAGGATGGTTGCTTACTTATTATATTTCGCATGAAATTTTTATCGTAAGTATTTGACAAATGGCTGACATGATAGCAAATGTCGCCAAGGTGAGTGGGGGGAGGGGGAATGGCACCCTTCATCGACCATCGTTCATATGGTTCGTCTGCTCCGTGGGAATAAAGCTTTGTCTCCGAAGCACCGTCTAAAGCCGGTATGTCTTATAAATAGGAGTTTGATTAGTTTAAATCCGCGAGTAATTTTGACGATATTAAAAAATGGCAACAATGTTATAAGTTGAGGCTGGTTACCGTGGGGGATTGTATACAAACCTGCCTTGTTTTCATGAAGCATGTAAGATTGGATTGAAATCAGTAATTACCGGTCTTTTTCAAACCCATCTTTTACTGCGGAACGTTAACTGGCTTTGGTAATTTGTATAGCTTGTATAGCTATAAAATTGTTACTACCATTGACATTTTCTTTGTTTCTTTATTATTTTAGTGTTATAAGGTTGAAATGGCTTGGCAGTTGCTAATGAAGCCAGTCAGCGATAGGAGTGATTACTTGAAATTGTAATAGATCTGTTTCGTCCCATGAGCTCATGATTGCACTTCTGTTTTTCCTCTATAGACCTAGTTTTGAAGGATACTTTGCCTCCAAAAGTGGCGCCTTTGCGTTATCAGATGGAAATCTTGCAAGGAGTGAGAGCACGAAAACATGTGGTAAGTATGGTAAACGATACCTGGGTTTGTGTATTGTGAATTATATTGTTGTTATTACAATATAATATGAAGCCCAGTGGATTATTGCTGAAGTATACGAGTGAGCTTACAAGGATTTGCGTTCTCTACTATAAAGGTTTACTTCTTGAAATTGCAGGCATTGAGCTCTATTCACCCTAGCCATCTCTTCAAATTTATTGTCCATTCACCTCCTCTGGCCGGTTCATTCATTCCATCCATTCACACTATTCACAATGCCCATCCCATCCACATTGATCCAGTTCAAAACAACAGACACTGCCATTGTAATACATCAGGTTACATGCCACGTGTGTCATATATCATATTCTATATCTTAAGTGTCATATCTTATTATATCATACATATCATATATCATACTCAATGTATGTATGTATGTATGTATGTATGTATGTATGTATGTATGTATGTATGTATGCATGTATGTATGTATGTATGTA